>PVJI01004070.1:0-113702 GCA_004026765.1 Micronycteris hirsuta
GAAAAATAATCATAATATAATGTGTCAAGTCATAAGTAGAATAGCAGAATCATCAGAGATCTGATGTATTTCAAGAAGGCAAGGTGATTGAGGCATAAGGTTAAAGCTAAGGTATATGCAGCTAAAACAAACAAGTCTTCCTAAATAATTTGCTCTGTATCACCCCTCTCCCATTTCTCAGAAGACTTAATATAGAAAAGATAAATTGTGTGGAAAATAAATTGTAGATTTTTTTCTTTGTATTGAATGTATTGACTTGGTGCGGGGGGTGAACACCCAATGCAATGTACAGATAATGTGTCGTAGAATTGTGCATGTATATTTTTTAAATTGTGTTTGTTTTGTTTTTTAATTATGTTTTATTATTAATGCTATTACAGATGTCCTCAATTTTCCACCCTTTGGCTGCCTTATGCCCCAGCCGCCCGGCCTACACCACATTGTTGTCTGTCCAAAAATTATATAATCTAAATATTTTCCTTGTGAAACATCTTTTTCTTCAAAATGTGGTTATTTACAGTCAACATATCACCAAATTTAAATTTTCTCCTTAATGATCATTTCATGGACATAATTTTACTAGTCTAAAATTTTGGGTAATAGTCATATGACACTATAAAATTTGGTTGTGTTATCTTTGTGTATCTTGTTTAAGATACCATTCTCAAAGAAACTATGTACCATATTTTCGGACTGTAAGACTCACCAGACCGTAAGATGCACCTAGGTTTTAGAGGAGGAAAATAGGAAAAAAATTGTGAAGGAAAATATGTGGTAAAATATTTAATAACATAATATTTCACTAATGTGAATGTAAACGGCCAAGTAAGCTACATTCGGACTATAAGACGTACCCCCATTTTGCTCCCAAATTTGGAGGGGGAAAGGTGCGTCTTACAGTCCAAAAAATACAGTAATTTGGTTTTTTAGATGACTAAATTAATTATTAGAATTCTGTGTATTGAATTTGCTTGTTTCTCAATTCTAGAAGTGACATCATGGAAGAGACTAAAGTTCTTAGTGTGTCTGTGTTTTTGAAATGGAGAAGCTAACGTTAGCTCAAACTGCCTCTTAAGTTATGACTATGAGCACCATACATTAAATAACTGTGTAAATAAAAAAGACCCTCTTCGAGGGAGGCAGTGTGTGTAGTGGTCAAGGGCACAGATTTTTTTTTAATTACTTTATTGTTGTTCAATTGCAGTTGCCTGCACCCTCTCCCCTTCCCTCCCCTGCCTCCCTCCTCCCCCTTGGTTCTGTCCATGTGTCCTCTATAGTGGTTCCTGAAAACCCTTCTCCCCATAGTCCCCTCCCCCCTCCCCTCTGGCTATTGTTAGATTGTTCTTAATTTCAATATCTCTGGTTATGTTTTTCTTGCTTTTTTCTTTTGTTGATTATGTTCCAGTTAAAGGTGAGATCATATGGTATTTGTCCCTTATCACGTGGCTTATTTCACTTAGCATAATGCTCAAGGGCACAGATTTTGAAGGCAGACTTCTCTTGACTATAACCCTGACTCTGCTTTAAATTTGCTGGATTACCTAGAGTTTGTTTCTTAACTTCTCAGTGTCTCAGTCTTCTCATTTAAATAAGAATGATAATATTTGCAGGCCATTGTTATGAATAATGAATGGGGAAAATTCCTCATGCGTAGTAAATATTATTACCTTTGCCCTCTAGTGCAACTGCAATATACTTAAAAGTATGGGTGCAATTAGTGTGAACTGCCATCAGGAAGTTCTGATGTTTAGTCAAAAGCATAGGTCACAGTCTCTTTTTCCTTTACAATGTGCGTTGTTTTAATTATAATCCTCTAAGTGTGTATGTAAACCAAATACATTATTTTCAGAGAACTAGAAATTTAAATCACTATGAGAGGTAAATTAAGCAACGTAATTATTTCTAGAGGTAAAAGTTAAAGGAGAAATCACATCTTTTTAAAAATTATAAAATATGATGCTTATTAGTACTGTTTATTAAGACAAACTTCCAAATAACTTCCAGGTGATTTTGAAATAAGCTCTAGTCCCTGGCTCTGGAGTGGTCCGTGATTCATTCTGTGCAGGACCAACACTAATGTTTTAGGTGACTTAGCAGAGACGCTGCATGCCTAAGCCACTGACAGCGTGGTGAGCCTCAGTGGCCAACAGGAAATAAAACCAAGACTGCTTGAGGTGAATATCTCAAACAGCAAGGCCTAGGTAGTAAAATGTCAGTCTTGCTGTAGTCATAAAATAAATAAAATATTCCCAATTATTGTATAAGAAAATCTATAATTATGGTAATTTAATAACAAAAATTCCTATCAATTGAATAAAAATCTAAATCAATGTAAAAACCTATTTTTCATATAATTAAATGATTTCCCAATTTGGTATCAATGATGACACCACACAAGTATGATTTTTTAAATACTGCCAATAATGTTTTGCATGAATTTTTAAAGTATTCAACAATAGCAAGAGAGAACAAAAATGGTATATCAGATAGCATTGTTTTTAACAAAACTTCCTGGAAAAGAAAGTGTCACCACTTGATTTGTTTCATCTCTAAGAAAAACCTTAATGAAGAACAGCGAACACAATCCGTTAGTGGTTATCGCTGTGAGTGTTGTGGTTTCTGCAGCCATTTCATCTCTGATTCTTTTCTGACTTATTAATGGGACTCTGCTGCATGCTACTTGAAGAAAAGTCAGGTTATAGAAACATAAATTTAAGTGAAGTAGACAATAAAATGAAGCAAATAAACTAGATACTTTAGAATCATACCATTAAGCTTTCTGATATAAATGTTGCATTTCTAATTTATTTTACTAGGGAATTTTAATTCGTTATCATCTAATGATTGTAACCAATGACATTTCCAAAACAATATTGTGTTTTAGATAAATAAAAAAAGCAAATCACATCAATAAGAATTATGTTAGGATTGAAAATGAACATATGAAAATTCATACAAAAATCAAAATGAAACCACTTTTTGTAGCACTAACAACTTCAAATATTAAATTTAAATCATTTAAATTAGAAAATAAAAAGTAATTAAAAATGGCTTTACTTATCTTTTAAATGGAGACTTTTTCTGTTTTAACGGAACTTCACCATATGTGGGATTTGCATTTATTCCTGCGCTCATTTTAGTAGACATGTATTTAGTAGTTCCTTTATAACTTCTTGTGAGTGACAATTGCAGTCTGCAATTTATTTTATAAAGATGTTATTCTTGGAGTACATTTACCACGGAGAATGTATTATACTTATACTTAGCATTTATCTTTTGTCAGTTACTGTGTTTAAGTATGAAAAAAATAAAGCCATGGAGCCGAGACACAAAATAGAAGTGATCTTTCCCTGAGAGTGTTGAACAAAATGTTGAGTAGCCTAAAATGTAACAAGTATTTTTGACCTCAGCCTTTTCTTAACTCAAAACCTTACTATTGTCTTATTAAAAATGAAATAATGTGCAAAACCATAATATCATATATAATTGCAACACTTGGTGCTTATTTAAATTAGGCATATTTAGTAAATTTAAAAATATGTGTTTAAACAATAAATCTTGATTGGAAAGTCTTTGAATACACCCAGGAGACCTGAAACTTGCTTTTGAGCGTCCTTTGATATACTGTAATGACTGGAAATGTTTAATGTTCAGGACAGTTGCTTTCAGACTTAACTTTATAACCCCCAGATGATCACTACCTATATAGAGTAATGTTTTTCCTATGGTAATTTATAAAAACCACAACGGACATGATCAGAGGCAAAGCAAATATGGGAAAATTTGTAAAACAGTCAGACCTTCCCTTGGAATGACAGTGTTCTCTTCCCCCCATATCGCCACTGAAAATAGTGATAATAAAAAATCCACCCTGAATTTTATTAATGTAAATCTGCCCTGAATCAACTCCATTGTATCCACATTCAGCAAATATTAACATCAAATTCTCTCTTAGTTAAAGAACGTAACAGTGTTTTAAATGAACAAACCTTTTAGCCTGCTAACCCATTTCCATAAGAGAACACTGAACCTAGGCTATATTTTTCTGTGTTCCAAATGTGTCTGGTATATGACATGCTATAATAAATGCCACTTTGCTTTTACTAACTCACACAGAAGCAATTCAAAATGGAAATTAATAAATTCTAGGAAATTAACTAATATTTTAAATTCCAGATGAATATTGGATATATGTTTTTCATTGCATTTTTATTAAACTAAAGAAAATTATAATGCTGCAATAAATAGCCTACACTTTATCCACTGATTGGTTTCAATAATTTAAAGTGAATCTTTTGATAACAACTATTTCGGATGAATGTGATTTCTGTATGGAAAGTATGATGTTCTTTAATTTCTTATATCAAATCAGGGTAAGCCTAGAACTGAATGTTGTTCAGAAAGAGATTACCAAGGAATTGACTGACAGAGATTTCTTGATATCTGTGTACAGTTGGCCGTTAATGAATGGAACAATAATTCTGTACTCTGATTTAAAGAATGAACCCAGTTCAATCACCTTCCTTACAATATTAATTTGAAAAATTTCACTGGCAACAATTTATCTATATGCTAACTAGCCTATAAGTAAATATCACCATATAATATTTTCAACTAATGTCTCTATTATTAGTCTTCATTTTATGGTTTATTTTAAAAGAGTGGATTTAAAATGTTCTATTTCTATGAGTAGCAGAATCATCTTTTTTTATTATTCTTTCTTTAACTATTTTAAATGGAAAAGGACAATTCACCAAATAAAACACACTAAGAAATATTGTATTGAATAGTGTTTTGAATAATCTTAAGTTTTATTATTAGCAGTTTCCTTCTGTGTTTCTATTTTTGAAAATATAATAGCAAAAAAGCCATTGCAACCCTGTTTATGTTTTTTGTTATCAAAATCTCTTTTATTTATCCTAAAAGATCATATGTACTTATTAAGAACTCTAAAAACTAAAAATACTTGTATCAACCTCAACTGCTTTAAAGAAGTATTCTTAAAATTTATGTACAGTAGATATTAATTATGACTAAAGGCAGCACACTTAATGATCAGGAAATTCCATGGAATCACAGCATGACAGAGTGAGAACGACCCTTCGGATTATCTTTCACATCCTCATTTATTGGCTATGAAACAGAGACTGAGAGATGTGAATTGAATCATCCAAGATCCCTGAGAAAATACAATGCAATTAAGTTAATTTAAAATAACTAAATTAATATAACTAGATACCTCTTCCTGATATTCATAATAAATTTTAGCCCTTCAGGGCTTATCAAACTTTTTTGTATACAGGGCCACATAATAAATATTTCAGGCTTTGCTGGCCATGTGGTTTCTGTAGCATCTCAACTACTCAACTCTGTTGTGGGACAAAAGCATCCATAGACAATATGTAAATGGATGATCTCTGTGCTCAGGCAATCTCAGGAGCTTTTCCTGGACAATGCATTTTCCTTCCAGACTACTTGCAGATTATTCTGCCACTGATTGTTGGGCATTTATTCCCTATCCTGGAATTATCTAAAACCATTATAGTTTACATTGCAGTAAAAGATTAGTCTAGGAAGTTCTGTCCTGGTGTTTTTATATACCCATTGTATCCATTATATATGAGTAGCATTCTTCAACCTTTTTTTCTTTTTTTTTTTTTTTTCTAGTTTCGTTGCAAAACTGATAAATGCATTCCATTCTGGTGGAAATGTGACACCGTAGATGACTGTGGCGATGGATCTGACGAACCTGAGGACTGTCGTGAGTACACTGGCGAATGTGGCAATGCGGAGTTTAGGGCTGCTTACATCCCAGACATGAAGAGCTGGAGCTAGATTTATACACTAATTTTTCTTGTACTTTTTCAAAATTATAATAGAAAGATTTTATATCTATATTTAAAAATATAACAAAGTTTGTGGCAATGTTTATTCCATCTCTTATTTGAACTTTTTCCACAGGGATCATTTATTTGTTTAAAAAGCAATAAGTTTTAGGTACACACACACACACACACACACACCATATATATTCAATAAGAAGAAAAATGTTATGAAAGTCATCACTTTTCTACTATTTTTGTAAATATTTTATTTATTTGTATTTAGACAGAGAGGAAGGGAGGGAGAAAGAGAGGAAAAGAAACATCGATGTGTGGTTGCCTCTCTCACATGCCCCCTACTGGGGACTTGGCCCACAACCCAGGCATGTGCCCTAGACTGGGCATCGAACCAGTGACCCTTCAGTTCACAGGCGTGTTCAACCCACTGAGCCACACCAGCCAGGGCACTTATCTACTATTTTTATGATTTTGAAAGATCTATAGTTATTTGATTAATTAATATTCTTTGTGTTTTCACTATGAGAGATAATATTTAAAAAGTAGTATCTGAATGGGATAGATATACTATCATGCCTGAGTTACTCTTTTTTTGAAATTATTGAATAGAATGGAATATCAAAATAGTAAGAAATTATATTGAACACCAATTGTGATTTACTCATTTTAAAAAAGTTATTTCCCCATATTAAGGTAAACTTCCTCATGTTACAGTAAAAATGTAAATACAACTTATTTTTAAAATTGAAAGAAATAAACATGCATAAATGTGTTAATTTACTTCTCATATGAAGATGACCTTTTCTGTCCAGGTTTCCTAAAATTTTCTCTGGGCACTACCACCATGATGACCTGCAGAGAAAGTTATTAACACCCAATGCCTTCTCTTCTAATACAAGTTCCTGAGCTCTAATTTTAATCTAGAATGAAATGTTATGCTGCAATCACATTGATATAAAAACTACCTACATATTTAGTGTAATGAGTTTTCCACATTTTCCCACTTACAGAATGTATGGTGAGCAAATGTAACTTTAATGTCTTTTTAGGGGAACCCAAGAGATATCTGGTATCCAAGAGCTTCCGTATGATTCTTATCCTGGTTAAATACCAATACCACATGTTTTTATTGGTGGTATTATCTCTGTTATCTTTTAATAAATGATCTCTTTCTTGCAGTTAATGGGTTAACAACACTGAATAGCTGTAAGCATAATATTTTGTGTTGAGAGTCATGGTGAGGTGGAAAATGGTGTACATGAGGCTGTAGGGTGTTTAGTATTCATTCTGGAGTAGGTTCATCATCAAACTTTGTGGCTACTAAGAGTTACTGGCCACACCTTTAATTGTACCTTAAAAAGCAGGAAAGCCTGACCTCAGTTTCACATACTAGCAAACATACAGGTTTTTACATGAATGTAGATAAGAGAGATGCCTCAAGAATTCTCTGGCATCATGAGTTTGCAATTACATTTCCCATGCTATTCTAATTCACCAAGGATCATTCTAAAGAGACATTTAAAAGTCATATAAGCTTCCCAGTTATTTCCCAGACATAAAAGGAGGACTATTACAGGAAACTTTATAGGAAGCAATAGGAAATAGAGAAAATTAACAAACATATTTAGATCATGAGCCCCGGCTGGTGTAGCTCAGTAGATTGAGCACGGGCTGTGAACCAAAGGGTCGCCGGTTCGATTCCCAGTCAGGGCACATGCCTCAGTTGCAGACCAAGTCCCCAGGGGGACTACATGAGAGGCAACCACACATTGATGTTTCTCCCCATCTCTTTCTCCCTCCATTCCCTTCTGTCTAAAAATAAATAAATAAAATCTTTAAAAAAATTTAGATCATGAGAAAATGAAATATAGCAAAGTTTATACATTTAGTGTGATTAATTAATAAATGTTACAGGTTGGAAGTAAATGACTTATAACATTTTAGAACTTCTCTGAAAGTCAGCATGAATTAAGTTATTTTACTTTAATGTTAAAGAAAATTTAAATTAATATTGTACTTACAAAACATGTTATTTCCCAAAGAAAGTTTAAAATATAATCTATCAATATTTCATTGACTGAGTTAATAAATCATTATTAGCTGATATTAATTTAAAAGTCAGTGATTAGTAACATATATTATGATCATCAGTCAAAAAATAAATGTTTAATTGCCTGCACGTTTGTGAGAAGAATTCAGATTCAAACCTGGATTTAAATTCCAAGTCTGACACTTGAAAATCGTACATTATTAAGACTTAATTTCCTCATTTATAAAATCAGTTATGATGTTGTTGAAGGAAAGTTATGATGAAATTCAGTTGGTAACTTATATGAAAGGGCCTCACCCGTGCCTGATACATGGTAGATACTCAATAAATGCTACTTTATTATTATCAATTTTTTATAAACTCAGAAATATAGCAGATAAAGTGAACTATTATCTGAGTTTATTTACTATGATAAAATATGTATTGTATATACAAATTTTTACTCTTTATAAAATACTTCCCTTACCTGATTTCGCTGTGCATTATGTGTGTGCACATTTTTCTGTGCAATTCGCATGAGATTATTATACTCATGGTGTGTAATCATTACACCCATGTATAAGATGCATCCTTATTTTCCCCTCAAAAATGTAGGCAAAAAGTGTGTATTATACATGGTAAAATATGGTGTATATTCATAGAATTACAGAAATAGATATAAGAGGAGGCCCCCCAAAACAGAATTTATTTATTTAGAAAAACTGTGTATTTATTCTTACATGTTTAAACTTTAGTCACCTTCAATGTACTGTCCATCTGATGCAATACACCTATCAAGATGTTTTTCTTCATCTTCAAAGTTCAATGCCTTTTAGTACTGCTGCCATTTTATATTTCACCTCTTCCACATCAGTAAAATATTTCCCTTTGAGGACTTTTTTCATCCAGGAAAAGAAAAAAATAGTCTCTTGGGGTGAGAGTGGGTGAATAGGGAGGGTGAGGCACAGGGGTCATGCCATTTTTGTTTAAAAACTGCTGAACACTCAGCTCGGTGTGGGCAGGTGTCCTTGTAAATCGCCCATCATGAAATGGGCAAATACATTGAAATAGTCTTTAAAAAAATTCAATGAAGCCAATGCAGCCTCTTACAACAATGCCAGCTGGTACACAGGGAAGCCTGTACTACAAGTGGCCTGCCCTCCAGAAGATAATTCATTTGTTTGGTGTGTGTGTGGGTGTCCCACATCTGATTAAAATGTGATATTTATAAAAAGCACTTGCTTTAAGTAGTTCTAGGGACCATTTTTTGAGGACAGAAGTTCCTCTCTTACATATGACAGGCAGCAAAGTGAACAAAGAAAAATTATTTTTTAAAAAATGATATTGGAATAACTATTTTTAAAAATTACCATGAGTTCTATTCTGCCACTCAACCTCTCAATATCATTTTTTGAAGTCAGGAGACATTTATATGTTTTTAAATGTATATCTTTATATGTTCTTAATTGCTTTCTTAATATTAGTGTCTGAAATATAATCGCTAGGACATCTGAGTTCCTCATAGCTTAGCTATGGACCTGAATCTAATGGCAATCTAAATGTGAAATATTCCCATTGTGTTCTTGGATATGTTTAATATGATAATATTATAAACATTTTGAATGTCAGAAAAGCGCTGTTTAAGAAATCATGAAGTAAGTTTTCATTCCATGATATCTGTGTGTTTCTTCCCCTAGCTGAATTTAAATGTCAGCCGGGCCGATTTCAGTGTGGCACCGGGCTCTGTGCACTGCCTGCTTTCATCTGTGATGGAGAGAATGACTGTGGAGACAATTCAGATGAACTCAACTGTGGTAGGTGATTAATTTTTTAGGAACATAAATCTAATTCTTTATTGCTTATGTCCTCGCTGATTTAAATGCAGACACGGGTCTCAGCACAAATAATTTTGCCCTTTGTATCTTTTAGATACACATGTCTGCCTCTCTGGTCAGTTCAAGTGCACCAAGAATCAGAAATGTATCCCAGCAAACCTGAGATGCAATGGACAAGATGATTGTGGAGATGAGGAAGATGAAAGGGACTGCCGTAAGTCACCCTAAAATGTTCCGCCTCCTCTTACTTCTGACTCCCAGCTGAAAGTGGTCTAAAAGTTATAATTGTGCAGTGTAAATTCATACTGTGTAGAAAAATATAACAACAGTTATGCCAAATAATTCCAAATAGCTGTTTATTGGGATGGATTAAGAGTTGTATGTGAAAAAAATATAGAGAAAATTAAAACACGGTGACCTACTCAAAAAGCTACCTGGAGATTTTGACAAACATGAAGTAAAATTCATTCATTCACATCATTCTTAAGAGAAGGAGCAAAAACAACATTACAGGTGATTATGGATGTTTTTCATAATATATATATATATATATATATATATATATATATATATATATATATATATTGCTCACAGTAAGTAGATACAAGTAATTTTCTTCCACTGATTAATTAGTTACTTGAAATTAACTCCATTGTAATTAGATATTGATTTTTTCCCCATAAAATAAATTTAAATGTATGAGGAGAAACAAAATCTGGGCAAAATAACAACAAAGATATTTGTTAAACACTGTGAGTAATACCCTATTTAATATATCTTAACAAGCCATTTCAAAGAACAATAGTAATACACTTTTTCATTTTATTCACCACTTACTTTAATCTCCTACCGGAATTCAAATTACTTTAAGTGGAAGAGAAAACAAGAAAGAGTATTTGGAAGAGTATTTACATACTTGTATAAGCAGGAAGGCTGGTGTGCTCACACACCCACAGGCTTGGAATGATAGAGGACCTGTCAAGTTTCAGGATTTCAACAGATATGCCATCAACATTTCTGTCTTGTTGAAGTTCTATTTTATTCTCCTAAAACTTTTATCAGTAAATAATGTGCAGTCATCCAGTAATTTGATTAAGATGATGCATTGTGAAGTCTCTACCAGTTCTTCATGGTTAGTCATTCTTCAAGCTGACCTGTACACTGACCAGGGTTTGGGAGGCAGTTGGGGATCCGAGTCAGATGTTCTCTTTCCTCAAAGACTCAACGCAGCTAGAGATTTTGGCAAATGTTATGCTTTTTATTTCTTCATTGACTAATATCTTCCAATTCTAGTAGTTTTTCATTTATAAAAACTTTACTTCTATTAATTTTATTATTTATTTATTATGAAAAACTTATTCTAAAAGACGCTTAATTCTTTTTTTTTAATTAGTTTTAAAATCCAATCAAATTTTACAGAGACTTTTGAAAAATCTGATTTTTATCAAACGTGTCATTGGAGAAATATGTTTTATTTATTTCTATGAAAGAATATTATAATTAAAAGTTAAAATTCCTCATCTTTAGAGTCTTATTAATTAGAGGGTGATACATTTTCAACTATCTTAAACATTTATTTGTCTAATTGCTTTTATATATAAAGTATCCTTGCCCAAAGCTGCATTTTAATAGGTATTTTCCTCTAAAGCTGAAAACAGCTGTTCTCCAGACTATTTCCAGTGTAAAACTACCAAGCACTGCATTTCTAAGCTGTGGGTTTGCGATGAGGATCCAGACTGTGCAGATGCATCCGACGAGGCCAACTGCGGTGAGTGTTTGTGACTGTGGATCTTCCCTGGCATGTTATGTCATCATCTGTGATGGCCGGAGTGAGAGGAATTTGAACACAATTCTGATGAAACTGAAATCTTACGTTAAAGAAGTTGTCTCTCTGTTCACAGAGTCAATAACCTCAGGGGAGCTCTTTCATAGAAAGCACGGAGAGGGAAGGCAGAACAGTCAGTATTGCTTAGTATAAGTCAAAACTGCTTTTGAAAAGATAGATCAAAAAGGTGGGATAAAACTACCATCTCATTATATTAGAGTATGTAAATGATATTGGCATTTAATCAACAGAAACAATGAAACACTATTTTCATATTATCTAAGACTTCATTTTTATGCATAATGTCATATGATTTTTCATTCATTCAGTAATAATTCCTTCTTAAACATTGTAAAATAAAAGGAAAAATCTAAAAGTATCTGTTCTGTTTTAATAGATGACTGCTATCACTTGTTAGCATTTGGTTCTGAAACATTAATATTTTCCTTCAATCATTTATTTTACTTAAAATAATTAGTTCTTAGTTAACATTACAGAAATGGAGAACATAATCATTTTGTTTAATGCATTTTATCTTATCTTAAAAATGTCAACATTGAGACAGAAGTAAAGAGTAATTATTACATGTAATTCATTTTATGAACATGTATTAAGCGTTGAAGCTATTTTGTAGGCAAATATACAAAACTTAGCATTGTTGGGGAAATAAAAAGCTTAACCTAGTAACTGATTAGAGAAGACATAGTTTGCTTGAGTTAAAGATAAGACTTTCAGGTTTCATAGACAAAATAGTGTTAAATACATTGCTAGAATTCACACTACTCTTAATGAACACTTCTGGGAGAAACAAAAATTAAAAAAAAAATTATGATCTCTGAAATTCTGTTTATATTGAACAAAACTTATGAGCTACATGTGTGATCACTGGCAATAATGTATCTGCTTTTTTCTAATGTCTTCCATGCAGCTGAGTCTTTAGAACAAGCAAACAGAATAGCTAATCACGGTATCATAAAATCACCCTTTTCCACTTTGTGGAATTGGTATTCATAATCAATTCACAAGGTTTCAAACTATATTCATCATTGATTTGTCCATGGCAATTATTAATAACCTTTGCTGATTACTTTAGATGACTAGTTTACTGTATTTTATTATTCATATTTACTTACAAAAATAAAGTAAAATAATGATATATTTGCTATCAGCATAATTTCTGGCTGGACTGTTATATCTAGATTACATTCTTGTTCTTCCTCCTCAATTTGATGTGAATTAACTGCCTTGGTACATTATCTTGTGTCAACTGATAATTATCAATCATCATAAAAAAAGGTCTAATATTTATTTGATGTTTGACATATGGCCCAGTAACTGTTAAAGGCTTTACCATAATTACCTCACTTAATCTCTCTCTCTCTCTCTCTTTTTTTTTTACCTATTTTATCAAAGAATAAAATGAGGCCCAATGAGGGTATGGAATTTGCCCAAAGTCCCAGGCTCAGTAAGTGGTGGAAGTGGGATGTGAATCCAGGGTTATTTGACACCAAAACATCTGCTTTGTGAATATAGCTTAAATCCACTTCATATTTTAATGAACAAACTGAACTAACAAACAAAATAGAGACAGACTCATAGATAGAGGGCAGGATGGCAGCTATGAGGGGGGTTAAGGGTGGAGGGATGGGGCAAAAAGGAACAAGGACTAATGGGCATGATGGACAACAGTGTGGTGATTGCAAGGTGGGGGAGGTATAAGAGGACTCAATGGTAATGGAGAAAAGACAATCAAAATTTAAAAAGAGAAACATTTGAATGTTTTGTTATACAGTTAAATATCTATATAGCATTAAAACATTTAGCTCTATTTCTAAGTAAAGTTCATATATATATATGTGCACCTATACATATATAATTAAAAGGAAAACTATTCTACAAGGGTATTAAAAATTAGCCAAAAATACATGGCATTTCTATACTTATTGACAATAGAAAAATAAGGATTGAGAAATGCTGTACTGAAATATGACATAGCACTTTTTTGTTTTTTTAATTAGCACCACCCTCCGTTAATTTTATAATGGGACTAAGATAAGTCAAATGTTTAATATTCCCTCCTAATTTATTTCTGTAAATTCTAAAGGTGTAGCATTATACAATAGTTTTGTTCTGCTGTGACATTTTCAAAATAAAACAGTTCATTTTGTGTTGTTTTTAATTATGTAAATAAAACCAATGTAGGAGAGAGTAAGAAAATGGAATAGCCTAACAAAACAGAGAAAATAATATAACATAAATAAAATACACATGTATTATAGGGTACTAAAATATTAAAATACCAGTAATCTATAAATATTTCATTTTTTTTATTTTAAAGTTGTCCTGAATATGTTTATTGAATGTTTATTGAATTCAACCTAGTAAAATTTTTGAAATCTTATGATTACTTGCCAATTTAACAACTAATTCAACATGTATAAAAATTGTATACTAATCTAGAACTTAAAGAGTCCTTGTAACCATTTTAAATAGAAGTAGATTGAATATAGTTAAGAGGTCCTAGTCCAATAAACAAGTATTGATGAAACTTTGGATTTAAAATTTAAAAATGAAATTAACTATTCAATTTTTCCATCTTATTACACATAGTTTTTGAGATGGCTAAATTTTTCCTGGAAAAAGATTATTTCATGCAAAAGGAGAGGAAAAAAAGCTGGGATAGCAATACTTATATCTGACAAAACAGACTGTAAAACCAGGGCTTTAGGACAAGACACAGAAGGACACTACATAATGATAAAGGGAACCATCCAATATGAGAATATAACCCTAGTAAACCTTTACACACCCAACATTGGAGCACCTAAATATGTAAAGTAAATCTTGACGGATATAAAAGAGAGATCAACAGAAATACAGTCGTAGTCAGGGATTTTAACACCCCATTGACTTCAATGGATAGATCTTCCAGGCAGAAAGTCAACAAGGAGAGAGCAGCCTTAAATGGCACACTACATCAAATGGATTTAATTGATATCTTTAGAGCATTTCACCCTACAACAGTAGAATATACATACTTCCAAAGTGCACACGGAATGTTTCCTAGGATAGACTACTTGGTAGGATATAAAACTAGTTTTATGTAATTTAAGAAGATTGAAATTATATAAAAAATGTTCTCTAACCCCAGTGTTGTGAAACTGGAAATCAATCACAAGAACACTGAAAAATACACAAAGAAATGGAAGGTAAATAACATGTTATTAAACAATGAATGGGTCAAAAATGAGATCAAGAAAGAAATCAAAAGATAACTTGAAACAAATGAAAATGAGAACAGAACAATCAAAATCTCTGGGACACTGGGAAGCAATCCTAAGGGGGAACTTCATAGCATTACAGGCCTATCTCAAAACACAAGAAAAAACTCAAATTAACAATGTAACTTCACACTTAAAAGGAACTTGAAAAACAACAACAACAAAAAAAGCCTAAAGTGAATAAAAGGAAGGAAATAATAAAGATCAGAGCAGATAAATGAAATATAGTAAAAAAATAAAAAAGATAAATAAATCCAAGAGCTGGTTCTTTGAAAAGATAAACAAGACTGACAAAACTTTAACCAGAATCATTAAGGAAAAAAAAAAAAAAAAAAAAAAAAAAAAAAAAAAAAAAAAAAAAAAAAAAAAAAAAAAAAAAAAAAAAAAAAAAAAAAAAAAAAAAAAAAAAAAAAAAAAAAAAAAAAAAAAAAAAAAAAAGAGAGTACAAAATAAAAAATATCAGAAATGAAAAAAGATAAATAACAACTGACACCAAAGAAACGCAAAGAATTATTAGTAAATATTATGAAAAAAATATGCCAATAAATTGGACAACCTTGGCAAAATGGATAAATACCTAGAAACATATAATCTTCCAAAACTATATAAGAAAGAATCAGAGAATCTGAATAGGCAGATTAATGTAGTGAAATAGAAGCTGTAATCAAACAACTCCCAACCAAAAAAGCCCTAGACTAGATGGTTTCACAGGTGAATTTTGCAAAGCATTTAAAGAACTAACACCTCTTGTTCTCAAACTATTTCATAAAATTCAAGAGGAGGGAAAACTCCCAAGCTCGTTTTACAATGCCAACATTATCTTAATTCCAAAACCAGACAAAGACACTACAAAAAAAGAAAATTACAATCCAATAATCCCTGATGAATATAGATACTAAAATTCTCAACAAAATATTAGAAAACCAAGTAACATTGCATCAAAAAGGTCATACACCATGATCAAGTGGGATTTATTCCGGGAATGTGAGGTTGATACAGCATTCACGAGTCAAAAAATGTGATTCACCACATAAACAAAATGAAGGATAAAAACCTCATTATAATATCAACAGACACAGAAAAAGCTTTTAATGAAATCCAGCACCCATTTCTGATAAAAATTCTCGGCAAAGTGGGAAGAGAGGGAGCATACCTAAATATAATAAAGGCCATATATGACAAACCCACTGCCAACATCATACTCAATGGGCAAAAACTACAAGTTTTGCCCTTATGATTGGGAACAAGACAGGAATGTCTGCTTTCACTTCTCTTATTCAATGTAGTACTGGAAGCCCTAGACTCAGCAATTGGACAACAAAAACGAATAAAAGGCATCCTAATTGGAAAGGAGGAAGTCAGACTGTCTTTATTTGCACATAACATAATACTGTGCATAGAGAACCCAAAGATTCCATTAAGAAATTACTAGAACTAATAAAGGAATTAAGTGAAGTAGCAGGATAAAAAATTAATATCCAGAAACCACTTGCATTTTTGTAGGCCAATAATGAGCTAATAGAAAGGAAAATAAAGAAAGCAATCCCATTCATGATTGCTTCAAATAGAATAAAATACCTAGGGATAAATCTAACCAATGATGTAAAATACCTTTACTCAGAAAATTACAAGACACTGAAGAAAGAAAATGAAAAAGCTCGAAATAGGTGGAAGCACATACCCTGTTCGTGGATAGGAAGAATTAGCATCATTAAAATGTCCATACTACTCAAAGCAATCTATAGATTAAATACAATTCCTGTCAAGATTCCAATGACATATTTCAAAGAACTAAAACAAATATTTCAAAGATTTACATGCAACCACGAAAGGTTCCAGAGAGACACAGTGATCTTGAGAAAGAAGAACAAAGTTGGAGGAATTATGCTGCCTAATACCAAACTATACTATAAGGCCATAGTAATCAAAACAGCATGGTACTGTAAAAAAAAAAAAAAAAAAAAAAAAAAAAGATGCCTGGCTGGTGTAGCTCAGTGGATTGAGCGCGGGCTGGGAACCAGAGGGTCCTGGTTCGATTCCCAGTCGGGGCACATGCCTAGGTTGCAGGCCAGGTTCCCAGTGAGGGCCATGTGAGAGGCAACCATACATTGTTCTTCCTCCCTCCCTTCTCCTCTCTCTGAAAATAAATAAATAAAATCTTAAAAAAAAAAGACTTATAGATCAATGAAACAGAATAGAAAGCCTAGAAATAAATAAACCCACACCTTTATGGTCAATATTCAAGAGAGGAAGCAAGCACATACAGTGGACTAAAGATAGTTTATTTAATAAATGGTGCTCAGAAAATTGAACAGATATGTGCAGAAAAATGAAACTTGGCAACCTTCTTACACCACACAGAGGAATAAACTTAAAGTGGATATTAACCTGAAACCATAAAAATCCTAGACAAAATATAGGCAATAAAATCTTGGATATTGCTTGTAGCAGTATTTTATCTGATATATCTCCCCAGGCAAGGGAGACAAAAGAGATAATAAAGAAATGGGACTGTATTATACTAAAAAGCTTTTGCACAGCAAAGGAGACCATCAATAAAATAAAAAGATAACCCATGGAATGGGAGAATATATTCACCATTACAGCTAATAAGGGGTTAATATCCAAAATTTATAAAGAATTTAAGAAACTCAACACCAAAAAAACAAACAACTCAATTAAAAAATGGACAAAGGACCTGAATAGTAACTTCTCCAAAGAGTACATCACTAACCACCAGAGAAACGCAAGTTAAAACCACAATGAGATATCACCTCATACCTGTCAAAATGGCTATCATCAATAAATCAACAGCCCTGGCTGACATAGCTCAGTGGATTGAGCGCGGGCTTGAAACCAGATGGTCTCGGTTCGATTCCCGGTCAGGGCACATGCCTGGGTTGCGGGCCAGATCCCCAGTGAGGGCCATGTGAGAGGCAACCATACATTGCTGTTTCTCTCTCTCTTTCTCCCTCCCTTCTCCTCTCTCTAAAAGTAAATAAATAAAATCTTAAAAAAATAAATCAACAAACAAAAATTGTTGACAAAGATGTGAAGAAAATGGAACCCTTTTGTGTTGTTGTTGAGAATGCAAACTGGTGCAACCACTGTGGAAAGCAGTATGGAGATACCTCAAAACATTAAAAATGGATCTGCCTTTTGATCCAGCTATCCCATTTCTGGGAATATATCTGAAGGATCCTGAAACACTGATTCAAAAGAACATAAGTACCCCACTGTGTTCATTGCAACCTTATTTACAACCACCAAAATATGGAAACGACCCAAGTGTCCATCAGTAGATGAATGGATGAAACAACTATGGGGCGTTCACACAATGGAATCCTACTTGGTCATAAAAAAAGGAGAAAATTTTACCCATTGTGACAGCATGGATGGATCTGGAGAACATTATGCTGAGTGAAATAAGCCAGTTAGAAAAGGCAAATACCATGTGATTTCACTCATATGTGGCATCTAACGATCAAACTGAACTAACAGGAAAATAGAGATGGGCTCACAGATGGAGAGCAGGCTGACAGCTATTGTGGTGGTGGGAGGTTGGGGGAGGAGGGATGGAGCCAAAAGGACAAAAGACTCATGGACAACAATAGTGCGGTGATTGCAGGAGAGAAGGGGTTTAAGAGGGTTTAATGGTATTGGAAAAATGCAATAATCAAAGCATCTTAAGTAAAGAAAAAATAAAAATAAAATTGTTCTAAAAATAGTTTTAAAAGCTTTTTATGTGTTAGGTATTGTTTTAATCACTATGCGAATTATATCATTTAATTATCACAACAATCCTATGAGAGACATATTATTTCTATTCCTAATTCTAAGGTAAGGAAATAAAATCTCAGAAATTGTAAGTAATTTTCCCAGAGTCACACAGATGGAAGAGGGTGAGAAGATATTTGAATTCACAGGGTTTGTCTCCAGGTCCATACACTTAAACTATTAATAACTAGAGCTGTCTTGACTTGCCTTAAATTTTCAATAAGGCAAGAAATTAAGACATAGATATAAATGATTCCAAACAAATAGGAATAGATAAGTGTCATCAGAATAAAATGCATACTTAAATAGATTTTTTAAATAACCTGTTGTCACAGAGAGTGAATGAGTGGGAGTAGGGGGTGGCAATAAAGACAATTTGAAGGCAATATTAAGCCAAAGAAAAATTAGCCTGTTTTTGTTATCATCATTCTTCAGTGGCAATTCTAAGCATTGTGATAGATGTCCCCTCCCTGCAGGGACATTTCATGTCATCATGACCTCAAATGGAAATTTAGTGGCTTGCCACAAAGATAATGTTAATTAAGTACAATGAAAACAATAACATTAAATTCTAGTTTGACACAATCCTAGGTTGACAATGGCCTGTCAAAATCCAGTAAGTGTCAGAGAAGCCCTATCTTTCCATGACTGAACTCTTCATAATAAAGCAACTAGGAATAATGAAAGAGAATTGAGCAGGGTGTAACTTTCTCACCAGCCATTCAGTACCACCTAACTCTGTTCATACACTGAACCATCTGGTGTGTGTTTCACAGCTCACCATTTATATCATGCAGGCCACACATTTGAAAACACTGCCCTTCTCTTGAGTAACTGAATATATAAACATGAATATAGTTTTACTTTTTAGATCATGCATTTTCCCCTTCCTGATGCTTTTTTTAGTGACTACATATGAGTGTATACACATATACACACATACACAAACATTTTCTGTATGTACATTATACCAGGAGTGTTTTTAGGAAATGAAGCCATTCCTAAGATTCTAACTTTGAATTATATAAATTGTTTAAGAAACTGTAATAGTGTTTTTTTAAAGGGTGTCTGAATTATTTTCTTATTCAAAATGTCCTCCCAGTATAAATAAAGACTAAATAATCCTGAGGATCTATGAGTAGCGAAAATCAAATCTAAATTATTGTGATCAGTTTTTCTTATACATTTTGTATGAATCAATGATTTTTAGGTAGATTAAAATACAAGTGGCTACTGAGATGAAACTGTTCATGCTAATATTATTTACCCTGCTTGTGCTGTCAAAAACTTTTACCATACAGAGTGAAAGCTATTAACACTATACTTTGTTCCAATATTTTGAAAACTTTAATGAGAAAGTGTTATTTTTTTTAAATTTAGAAATCTTAGTCATTGGATAATAGGCACAAATTGTCCAGATTCTTTTTTGGAAGATACAGTTAAGTCTTAGCACTAAATGTTGTATTTGTTGGCACTGAAACAAATACAAAAATATGGACAAATTAAAATCTCTAGTTTAGAATAATTAAACTGAAAGTAATTACATGTGACTCTGTTGACTAAAGGCATGACTCTCCAAGAACTATCAGTGTGTGTTGAGGGGCAGCAATACTTACCTTAACTTCCAGAGAATTTTTCATGTAATTTGATTTTCAAAACTGGAATTTACTACTTCTTGATACTGTAAAAGTATCCATCTACTATCTACTTGGTTTCATTTTTTTGGCTGAATGCTGTAACTCAGTAATATTTAGCATCTTACAGATGGAAACTATTCACTAATCATGTTGCTGAATTAAAACCAAATGCCTTTCTAAACTACAAAAAATGATGGAGCTGAAAATATCAAGTCTACTCAGTTCCATGTAGAATGCATATAGTGTTATAATGTTCATGGATTCTGAAAGAAACGGGTCATTTGAGGTCATCTGGTTAAAGTAGGGCCATTTTGTGAGTTGTCATCTATACAAAAAAACAAACAAAAATAAAAACACCCTTTTATCTAAAGTGTCATACTAGAAATGAAACCTGCTTTTTATTTTTTCTTTTCTAATAGAAATTTTGAATACCTTAACACTATCCCTTGTGTAAAAGCCCTCTATTTAACTATTCTCAACTTACATTTTTTACATTCTTCTTTAGGCCAAACAATTTCCTTTTGTTTCGTCTCTCTCCATGGGGTGCAGTTTTCATTCTGATCATCAGTTGTATCTCTCTCCCCTGAAACCACCTCCATTTCTATACTTCGGTTATGATCTATGGAACAGAATGCACATTTTCAGTCAGATAATGCACTCTCTTCTGTTCTCCACTACTGTATGTCCACTTTTGTATTATAATATTATGTTTGATTGAAACCAAATAAAACCAGTGTTTGCACTGTTGATCTAGGGCCAATTTCTGTAACCCACAATTAGAAAGATTTCCTATATATTGTGCCAGATTTTCAGTAGCATCTATTTTTGGTTTTCATACACTTTAAAGTATTCCAATGAAGTCTACTGTCTCCTTTGCCAAATTATAAATTTTAGGAGGGCTAAATCCATATATCTTCTACTTCCTAACATATAGCTAGTACTTAGTGCAGAATCTGAAATAAAATATTTTAGAAATTAGTGAAGGAAAAAAATACTGATGTTATTTGGTTCAGCTAAATATAAGAACTTTCTCCCCTAAATCTGGACTTGAGGACTCTAGTTTCCTTTTTTTTTTTTAATGTATATATATTTTCTTTCATTTTTATATAAATACTGCTTTCCCTCCTTGTCAATTTAATACTTTAGGCTTGATTTGTGTGCAAAATTTACGTAAATTGTAAGGAGGTTTCAAAATATAGAATCACTGACTTATGCTGTCAAACCTGTACAGGGAGGTGTGCCTCCCCCGAGGAGGACAGGCATACTGCGGCGTAGACAGATGGCTCTGTGAGTAGAGCCCGCGACTTTTTGAGTTAATAGGAACACAGCTCCATTTTTTATTTCAACAATCATTAATTGGATAGATTTCTTCAGGTTTTGACTCTTTTCTTAACTGTAAACAGATATAATGTTGTCCTTAGAAACCTGATGAGAGCGTTAAAAGAAATAAAAGTATGTTTCTAGTATGCGTATAAGTGTACAGCAGGCCCCCAAAAGTAGTTTTTGTTTCTTTTTCAACACGTGTTTGCTAGATACTTAGTATTGACATAGGATAAAACACTCAGTTATGCACTCTGTAATGGAGGCTGTAACAATACAGGAATAAATAAGACATTTAACTACATATAACAAAATTTTATGACACCAAAATAAATAGAGTTACAAAGAGTTTGTGACATAAGATCATAATGACCAGTATGATAATAAATGCTGAAGATCACGTACAAGTATGAGTCTTAAGGTGTTTATTATATCTTTTCCACAAAATCTTAGAACTGTAACTTTGTATATGTACTACACCTTGTGAGCCCTGTTGTTTAACAGCCTCATTGAAGTAAAATGTGCAGTTTATTAAGTTAGAGCACGTGTACGCACCACGATCGATATAATGAACATATTAATCACCCCTAGAAATGCCCTGCTCTGCTTTGCCTCCCTTTGCCACCACTGCTTGCCTCCCGGCCTCCTCAGGCAGCCACTTACCTGCTTTCAGTCACTGTAGGTTAGTGCGCATTTGGAAAACACTGAATCTTACGGTGTGCGTTCGTTTTGTCTGGCTTATTTCCCTCAGTGTGGCACCAGGAGAGGTTGCCTCTACCCTTGATTCTACCCTTAGGTTCTTCAAGCAACCAAATAAACTGCTAATACATTCCTTTTCCCCTAAGTTTGCCAGTTGTGTGTGTGTGTGTGTGTGTGTGTGTGTTTTAATTATTTCAAAGGTCCCCGTGACTAATGCACAACTCATAATATATGCCCCCTCCCTGAAATGTTTTTTTTCTGGCAACACCAAATGTATTATACCGTATTTCTCACATATTGAGACTCCTGCAAAACTCTTCATACTTTTTCCCATTTGAATCATTTTTTCAAATGCCTGTGCTGAGACTACAAGTAATCTTCATTTCTTGTTGAATATTGCTTTCTCCTCGCCCTTGTTTTATTGTGCATTAGTATGCACTTAGATATATAAATGGTACATAATCATGTATTAGTTTAGTTGTACATAATGGTTTGATGCATGTATCCATTGTGGAATGACCACCACATTAAGTTTCATTAACATTTTTCACCTTATATAGTAGCATTCTCTCTTTTTTTTTTAATTTCCCATCATCTTATTTGTTTTCCACTTGTGCCATTTGTGCCCTGTTCCTTTCCCCTCTTTTTCTGCTAGTCCTTTTACCTTGTTATGTGCCAGAATTTTTGTATTTTTGTAAATATTTTTAAAATTAGTGTTACAATGTTGTTAAGTTACTTACATCAGTTTTATCCATTGATTTTTAGCTTTTTAAGATTTGTTAAATGGGAACAGAGCAGGTGTTTTTGTTTGTTTTTTGTTTTTTATTTTGTTTTGTTCACCACCCCCCACCCCGGGCCTAACTATTCTCTTCTGAGGCAATACTCTCTTCAAAACTCTACCCAGCATCCTGTGCATTATAAATTGTTCAGTCTGACTTAGTAAGAACAGACACTATTCCAGGTCCTGTGGTAACCACAGATACTCTTCCTTATAATTCTTTTAGGTGGTTTTCTTGCTGGCTTCTGGTAGTTTCTTTATTTGTGTACACTGAATAATTCTGCTGAATACTCAAGGAGGACCCTCTGCAAACCTCTGGGGTTCATATTCTGTGCAGCATCCTCTCCTTCATTACTGTCCTGATAACTGCGATAATCTCTTTGGACTCTTAGTTAAGTCTTGTCAACTCATGGAATCCACAGGTTTTGCCTAACGCTATTTCTTTCATGTTGCAGCCTGGAAACTTACAATACAACAAGGCTTAGCAAGATTAGGGCTCGCCTAATATGTTTCTATCTTTCAGAGATTGTTGCTTCTTGTTGCCTGATGTTTAGTGTCTTGATAACCATTGCTTCATGTAATATATCTATGTCTATATCATCTGTATCTGTATCTAAACCTATATCTTTCTATAGATTGTTTATTTTCTGGTGGGAGGGTAAATCTGATAACCGTTTCTTCAAAAAATTAAAAAAAAAAGTGTTTTTTATGAAATTCAACCTCTTTGATAAACCTTCAGTGTTTAGCTTTATTTGCCCTCCCCTGCCATTTCAGTCCTAATGTCCCAGACATTGAGTCATAATCTATTCTTTTGATCAGATTATATTTCTCCAGGTCTTAACCACAGTGTTAAGGCTTCATTCAAAAGTACTAATGTACATATGGAGAGATTGGCATTTGTAATAATTTTGGAATAACACAGATACATTTAAACAGGAACAGAATTCTCAAAATACTGTGACGTTATTCTAAGAGTCTTAACAGTATTATGTCTTTTATGGTCTACAAGAAAGACTGCACATTATGTTAATCAGGTGTAGGTACTTAGAAATAAAGTATTGTAAGTTCTTGTGTTGTAGCCTTTATTGTACTCACGTAACATGGGGTTAGACAATTTTCAAAGAAACTTTTGGAACTATTTAGAGTGTAGATATGTAGCTGAGTATAGCACTCGCTATAGATTCTCTAGATTTATAACTTTTTAAGGAATATAACTCTGTACCCAGGCTAAATTATAAAACTTGTAGGTTAGGCTATATCACTAGTAACTTAGGCACTTTCTCCTTATTTCACAGTATTTTTGAGGGTGGCTACACTATACTCTGTTATTATTTTGGCACCATATTTTGTGCCCAGAAATCTTCCCCTGTGTAGCAATGAAGTGAAACAACTGCTTTGTTAGACATTTCTATATTTTATATTTATTTGGTCCATAGGCAGTGTCTTGTTAGGATGGGTTATTTAAAATATGGACATTTAATAGTAGAATAATTTACAATAGCCAAGTGCTGGTCTGGAGAGCATTATGCTAAGTGAAATAAGGCAGACAGTAAAAGAAAGATACCATATGATCTCACCTATAAGCAGAACTTAATCAATAAAACAAACAAACAAGCAAAATAAAACCAGAAACTTTGAAGTAAAGAACGAACTGACAATAACCAGAGGGGAGGCGCAAGGGGGATAATGGGAAAAATAGGGGAAGGGTTGTCAAGGAACATGTATCAAAGACACATGGACAAAGCCAACAGGGGGTAGGATCATGAGTGGGAGTTGGGGTGAGATAGGGCAGGGGGCAGTGGTGATGGGAAAATGGACACAACTGTACTTGAACAACAATAAAAAATAAAACAAAATCTGGACATTTATCTACATAATGCATATACTGAGAACGACGGTTCTCTACACAAAAGGAGACACATTCAGAACCTTGGTACGAATGTGTTGTGTTGGCCATGGGTTATCAATGGCCAATGGATCCGTGTCTATGGTGAAAGGGCACCGGCCCAACTGGAATTTGCAGTTCTATAACTGGACCAAGGTCCAGTACAGTAATTTATCATTCTAGTGCAGCCTCTGTCTCAATCCCTTAAAGACTAGAGAGTGTGGTAAAAGACAGGAAAGTTACCAGTGGGTAGGAGCCAGAAGCTGGGAGGAAGTGCCGTAGGCGAGATGGCAGCTCCATTCAGGACCCAGGCCAGGCTTTCAGAAAGAAGGCAGACGCTGTGGTGAGTGTAAAATGAAAGCACCCTCCTTTTGTTCTTAGGTCAGAATCCATCCCTTCTCCACAGAGGCATTGCCTCACTCAGGGCACACATTTATTAGATATGTCACTGCTACGTGCAGTTGACTTTCTGAAAATATTGATCTCACCTATGATTTAAATTGATCAGGTATAAGCAGTAAGGATAATATCATTTTCCTTTATTTTGTTCTTACCTAATTGTAAGTCTGTGGTCTGTTGTTTTAGTCATGGAAACAAAAGAAAAAGCTGAAACTAAATCAATGTGATTTAATTGTCTTTAGGGATAAAACCAAAATATTCCAAATCTTGCATAATGAAGTGAATGGAGTTTCTACAATTAATAATAAAAGAAAGATGAATATTGGGGTGTACTTCAAGAAAAATATTTTTAAGGTATTAAAAAATCAGTAGACAGACGTTAAATCCCATTGGAAACAGGGTTCTCTTTTTATCAATAGACAGCAGCATTGCAAAACTTTCTGAATAGGACCATCATAATTATGCAGCAAGACTTCCTGCTGAGGTGGAGATGATGTTTTACTTTAATGTGGAACAAATGGTTCTGCAAATGACAGCATAACTAGCATGGTCCCTGATATGTGAATGTCTGCCAAGTGAATACAAACAGTTTTAAGAAATGTCTTTTTCCTTCAAAAATATTTTTATTGGTATATGTAATTTGTTTTAAAATGGTGAGTGCCTTTTTGTTTAGATGTTTTCAGTTTAGAATAAAAATTTGTACCTTTGGCTCTCTAGTCACATGTTAGTCAGGAAAATGTAAAACTGTCCCATTTAATGCCTTCCTAGATGAGTGTTGCATTTTAGCAGGGAAAAGAGAAGTCCACAGTGATAGATTTCTCATTGGAAACCTTAGTTCAGACCTGTCTCTAAAGGGATTTTCTCTAAAGCAAACATTCTTAAATATTGGCAGAGAAAGGAAAACAATGTTAATACATCTGGCGTACATAAGAAATTTAAGACTGAAGATAAAGAATTAAGATGGCTTTACTTTTTTTTTTAGGCCTCCAAATATTATCTTGGTAATGTCAACTCAATATTTGAGGTTCAATATGATGGAATTGTGTGTTAGTGTTTGTGTGTGTAAGTGTATTACATTTATCTTTCCTCACAGCAAAACTGATGCATCCAATCTGCCATTATACTTTCCTCCAGTACTACCTTTAGTGCTTCTTTTAAAGTTGATTACAGTATTTATCAGTTTATATAGTGTATTTGAAAATTTCATATTTCCCAATATTCTGTTAAAGCTTTTTTAGGATATATGATAATACATTTTCAAGACTTTAAGTATTCTGGCATTGTTCTACATCATGAGCATGATTTGTAAATGCTTTTGGAAAATGATCTACTTAATTAAACTTATTTGCATGAATAATTATGTAGCTACCACACTACAAGTATGATAAAATGTAAAGAACAGCAAAAAATTTGGCCTCATGATTTATTGGCCATGTAATCTTTTTTTTAAAGATTTTATTTATTTATTTTTAGACAGAAGGGAAGTGAGGGAGAAAGGGAGGGAGAGAAACATCAATGTGTGGTTGCCTCTCACGTGGTCCTCACTGGGGACTTGGCCTGCAACCCAGGGATGTGCCCTGACTGGGAATCGAACCAGTGACCCTTTGATTTGCAGCCCGCGCTCAATCCACCGAGCTACATCAGCCCAGGCTGGTCATGTAATCTTAAGTGTATGAAATCTCCATAAGTTTAACTTTTTGAAATGTAAAATGAGCACTATCTATTATAAAGTAATTAAGATAATTAATTAAAATTGCATTTTAAATGATTTATACTATATTTGACACCAAATTTAATTTTTAATTAAATCGTCCTCTCCTCAAAAATTCTTTTTTTTTTTTTTAATACTGAGTCAATCCAGCACTCATGCTAACTTAGACATAGGGAGAGGACAACTGTTTACCTCTAGGATATTTGGATTAGATTGGATTATATTTACCTGCATCTGGTTATATAGTTTTTACAATATACTATATCTTTGCCAGTTACATATGTGTTTCTATTTTTGTTTTTTATTTAATGAGCAAAAGCCCATTTGGGAGTATCCAAAGAAAGGGTTCTATATAAAGCCATTTTAAGTCTAGAACAGTGTCAACTGATTTAGAATTTGGCTATAACCAAAACAATTAGACTTGTAAAGTGAAGAAACAATTGCAAAAGTTTATTTTAGAGTTGTTGATTTTTTTTGTTGTTGAATTTTGTAAAGGATTTCCAGTAAAGATAATTCCTGGAGAAGATAGAATCCACCCTTGTGGAGGAACTAATGATGTGTTTGCCTCTTTGGGGGTCTATTCTCCTTTAATTTTTTCATTAGACTTTTTGGTGCTTGATGGAAGGACCATACAGAGGGAAGGTTTTAGCTAAAAATGTAGGCTAACAGAAGATGAGGGTTTGGTTGTTAAAAATAATGAAGGATAACCAAAATCTAGCAACAGAGAATTGTGGGATTCTGATACCCGCAAACTTTTTCTAAATTTATTCTCATTGTACCCTGAGGCAATTTAGCTACCCTCAGGTTTGTTTATTCATCAATTGAATTGAGAACATAATGGCCTTTAATTAACTTATGGGATATGTTCCTGACCATTATAAAAAATGATAGAAAAGCAGACATTTGAGTAAAAGGAAGAGAGGATGAAATAAATAGATTTAACTGAGGTCCTATGATGTTTCAATTACTTTTCTTTAATCCTCAGAGAAAACAGTAAATTAGGTGGTATTAATACTGTTATTATGGCTGTTACTATTATTTTCATTTAATAGATGAGGAAACTGAGAGTCAGAAAGGTAAAGCCAATGCCCAAGCTAATTAATAGGTAAGAATGGATTGAAACACAAGTCAGTCCAGCCACCGGAGAAACTGGATCTCCACGTTCTCCTTCCGACTGTACTTCATCCCAGTGTTATCGTTAGCTAGCACTGTCCCCTGCAGAAGTCACATAAGGTCTTCGAGGCTGTTACCATGCCTGATATTTAGAGGCCTGGATAAGACCTTTTTTGTTTTTTATTTCCCTCCCAGATAGTAATTTCATCAAGTGTAAATAGCAAGAATATGAATATAATTCATATAATAATACTAGTGTAGTACGTTGGCTTTCAAAATGTGTCATATAAATTGTTTCAATCTTAGTGATTTTTTCTATACAAGTTAGTTTCAACACTTAAAAAAAAGAGAAATTATGTAATAAAAAGAATGCTTATGTAATTCAGAAAAAAAATCAGTTTACCGTGAACTGAAACAGTTTCAAATTAATTTCTATTAACATAATAAATTCAACAAATATTTTCTCATATAGCTATATAAATTTTGAAGAAAATTATCACTTTATTTTATCAAAGTAGTTTTCAATATACTAGAATAAAAGTTTGTACAAATCTCTTAGTAAAACAAAATTTAGCTCAAAGTAGTTTATTTGCCATTTCCTACTTATTAGCATTGGAAAAGGAGAAAACCTGTGCTTCTGTGTATCTGCTTTCACCCGACAGATTTTACCACACAATAATACAGATTTATTAGTGGTGAATAAATTTTACTAATTTATATACATGTGAAGCTCCATGTTTTCATCAACTCTTGAGCATTGATCAGTTTGAATAGAGTAAGATATCTTTTTTTTTTTTACTTTATCCAGGAAATTTAATATCAGTTTATCTTTCCATTTTTCATCTTTCCTCACCATTTTTTCCGTCTTACTGTTTGTATTCTTTTCTCTTAGCTTCCCTTATTCCTTTTACCTTATTCCTTTCTCCTTTTCTCCCCAATTTCAGTAAGACCTTGTTGCAGATTTCATCCCGCAAAATCCCTGGTGACCGCTACCAAACGCGTGAATCAAACTCACCCAGAGACACGCTTTGAGAAGGAGTTCCAATACCACGGGTCTTTCTCTACATCTTGGGAAAGGCCCTGGGCGAGCTCAGCCGGGCTTTTTATTAGAAGTTTAAGGACACATTTACACTGGATTGATTATTCATGGACTTATGCAGAACAGGGGTCTTCAGTTGGGTCATGCAGATACAGGGGATAGATAAGCGGTAGGTTTACTCAGTAAGATAAACATTAAGTGCCTGTAGGAATTCCAAGCATCCATTAGCATAATCCCCCTTGACTCCAGGGGAAGGGTCCCCGCAAGTTAATAAATTTTAAAAGGCATGTTAACCCATTTTCCCTTCAAAGAATTCTTTTTTCCATGGGCATGGATCATGCCGGCCCACACGGGAGTGGTTTTTCACGTGGAGCCGAGCTCAGACACATGTGATTCCCAGGGCTACGATTCTCCACGCGTGTGGAAAGAATTCCCAGAAGACCTAATACAGTAAATGTAGTGTGAATTCCAGGTATTTTGTTTTCTTCAAACATATTACCTAGGTGATGAATTTAAAATATATTTTACCCTCATTTGGAATCCAAATATATATTACCTTTCTCAAAATAAATTTGTTAGTCTAATATTGGGGATAGGGAAGATGGAGAAAAGCAAAGAATTACAATGATTATATAATTACATAATTCTGTCACCTCTCGTTTTAGTGACAATTTTGATGACTATTTTTCTATGCATTTTTTAGTTGAATGCTTGCATTACATGAGTCAGCACTTAATGTGCAATAAAGAATAATTATTACACTCCATATCCTTTCTAAAAATAAGAAACTTGAGGCCCGGCTGGTGTAGCTCAGTGGATTGAGCACGGGCTGGGAACCAGAGGGTCCTGGTTCGATTCCCAGTCGGGGCATATGCCTGGGTTGCGGGCCAGGTCCCCGTGAGGGCCATGTGAAAGGCAACCATACATTGTTCTTTCTCCCTCCCTTCTCTCTCTGAAAATAAATAAATAAAATCTTAAAAAATAAATAAATAAATAAAAATAAGAAACTTGATTTCTGTAATATCCAGTCATGATCAACAAACCAATTTGAGAAATTAATCTAAGTCTTTCTGGACCTTTGCTTTAGTAACTTGTCATCCATTTGTTTGAGAGACATATACAAAATGCAATATCAGTTTACATAAAACTTATGATTGCAGCTATATAGGGATGACATTGACATTTTAGAAGAAACTCAGCATAATTTTTTTTTTTCTCAGATACCAGACAAACAAAACTCTTCTGTTTGGTGGGGAAGTGCTTTTATCTTCAATTTCCTGTACATTATACATCTCTTTTTCCTTTGTGTCTACTTAAGTTTATCCTCTATAAAACCCTCTCTCCAGATTACTGATAGTGCTTGCCTCATAATTACATCATCCCACATTTTAGTTATAAAATTAAAATGAAGTATATTGGCATACTAGTCACTTGAGGTTGCCATCAAATATTATTCTTTGGGTCTAGTATTTCAGCAGCTTAGAATTAATTTTGAAGCTATTATTGAAAAATCAATTTATGTATCATCTATTCAAAGACATAATTGAATTTTGGCTTTAAGATACAGAATACCCACAATGTTATATTTGTGTGTCATAGTGAGTATTATTTGTTTTGTCTTACTCATTGTCCTCCATAACATTTGGTTTTGTGTATCACCTGAGCACTTTTTTTTTTTCCTTTCAGATTTCTTTTTTTTTTTTTTAAGAATTTATTTATTTATTTTTAGAGAGGGGAAGGGAAGGAGAAAGAGAGAGAGAAACATCAATGTGTAGTTGCCTTTCACATAGCCCCCACTGGGGACCTGGCCTGCATCCCAGGCATGTGTCCTGACTGGGAATCAAACGTATGACCCTTTGGTGCTCAGCCCACACTCAATCCACTGAGCTACGCCAGCCAGGGCTCAGATTTCTTCTTAAGGCAATGTAGACCAACTTGTAAGTCTTATGGTTAGCATAATCTTTGTAAACTTTGAGAAAGTTACACATTTATTTTTAAGGACAGAGAAACATGCCAATGCCTGGGAGAAGAGCTTTAGGTTGTAAACCTGGAACACTCAATATTATTACACAGATCCAGTGAATCTAGAGTTATGCCTTAAGTATTAAGTATAAAATAATTAAAACCACAAATACTCTAAGTAGGATATCTCTAATTCATGTATGAGTGTGTGTTTGAATGTGGTTTACTCTTAAAATATTTGGAAAAAACTATCCTAAAGTAATGACTCTTGATGTATAGCAATCGTTCAACATATAAACAAGAGATGATTTTATATAGTGCACAGAATTAATGTGTATTTTAAATGCATACTTAAAGTATATAAAACAACATCTCAGATCACTACATCAAAACCTTATAGCTCATGATGAAGCTAAATTATGAAGAGTTAAGCAATTTCTATAAAAGTATTAAGTAAATACCAGCAGAGGTCATAGTGAAAAATTGCATATCTGTGAAGGTGGTATATGGATGAGCGAAGTAAGGTAAACCTGGCACCTGTTCAGTGGGCTTCTTTTGCCTCCCGTTCTGCTTCGTAGCTACTCCCAGTCAGAGGAGGCAAGCTGGTCCTGCAGCAACACTTGCATGCAACTTCCATCTGGACATTAATTTGGGGATATATTCGATGTATCACAGGACATATATCTTAAAGTGTTGTTTTTTTTCTTAGACCCAACAGACAACAATATGAGGGAAAATTCTGTTTCTTCATTGTTTGTTGTGACACATTGAGAACTTGAAGAAATATGGATAATTTGGATAAATTAATGCAGATTTAATAATTTATATCATCCATTGAGATACTTTGTTTTTTGCATGTTTTAATGGTTTTATTAAAATGTGAATTGTATTGGCACCTTTATTTGAATTCTCCTATGACATTTATCTCAAACATTGTTTGCTTGTTCGTTTGTTCTTTGCACTTCGTTTATAGCCTGTTGTCTCTCTGATGAGTGTGATTCTACAGCGGATGCAATGTTGTTATAGGAGGCAAGCAAGCCTATTAGACATCTAACAGGGAAGGACATCAAATCTTAAAAAAAAAAAAAAGAATCAATACTTTGCTGACTAGGTAGCAGCCAATAAAGAAATGATAAGATAAAGTCTAATATGATCATTTATTGATACTGTAGCGCCTAGCTGAAATGTCAGTCAAGTAAGGGGCATGTTCTGTGTTGAGAGAGAGACTATGTGTATGAACTATATTTGTTTCCCTTGAAATGTAAAGTATGCCAAATTTTGGAGGAAAAAAAAACATACTTCAGAAATAACAAATCATGTCACTGAAAACTTTGCAGTATTATTCCTATTTATCTCCAAGGATAAATTACACTCACTACATGACCTGTTGTAGCTCAGAATTTTATGATAAAGGCAGTTAGGTTTTTTTTTTTTTTTTTTTTTTTTTTAACTTTGGCAGGACTTTTGACACATATGCAATTGTATTCATCTCTTAGAGGCCACAGAAATTAGATCTTGGTATAGAATGGCAGAATAAAGAAGCAATGGAAAAATTTGTTTTGGGGAATTATTTGTGTTACAGTTTCAGAATAGTTTATAGTGCAGATATTGGAGTCAGGTGATATAAATTCAAGTTCCTTCTATTGTTTAAGAGCTGTGGACTTTGGGAAGAATTAATTTACTGTAACCTGAGCTCTAGTAGTCTCAACTATTCTATATACTTTGTTTCAATTCTTGTGAGAAAAGAGAGAGAGAAACATTGCTTTGTTGTTCCACCTATTCATGAGTTCATTGGCTAATTCTTGTAGGTGCTCTTGACTGGGGATCCAGCCCACAACCTTGGCAAATCAGAATGATGTTCCAGCCAAAACTGAGCCTGCTGGCCAGGACCTTTGATGTACTTTTGTTATAGAGTTGCTAGGAGGGTTACATAAATCAGGCTTTGTCTTGTATCTAGCACAGAAAAAATATATATATTAGCTGTTATTATTGTTTTTAAGCAAATATATAAAATTCAACCTGGAGTATAAAAATACTAATACCAATTCTAATAGACTGCTCATAAAAATATTTACTTATGAATCTATTAAGAGAACCCAAATTTGCTATATCAACTATAATGAAATAAAAAATGCCAATGTTATAAAAAATAAAATTTCAGTTGAAATGATAGATCTATTTGTTAATTCTAGTTAATAAATCTAGACCATAAATCAAATTATTGACCTCTAGTCATATCTGTTCATTAGATGCATTAATTTTTTTATTTTATTATTTTATTTCTCTTAAACTCATTGGGGTGACATTGGTTCGCAAAACCACATAGGAGTCAAGTGTACAAGTCAACAAAACATCATCTGCACACCGCATTGTGTGCCCATTGCCCCAAAGTCTCTTTCTGTCCCCATTCCACCGCCTCCCCACTTTGCCCACCTTCACCTACCCTTACTCCCGTTTCTCTCTAACACCACGCAGTTGTCTGTGTCTGTGTGTTTTGTATGTATGTCTTTTAGTTAGTCCCTTCACTTCCTCTCATCCAGCCCCAATTCCCCTCCCGTCTGACAGTTGTTGATCTGTTCCATGTATCCGTCCCTCCATTTTCTTCATCAGTTTCTTTTCTTCATTAGACTCAGTTTAATTTCTTCATTAGACTCCATACATGAGTGAAATCACATCATATCTGTCTTTCTCTGAATAGCTTATTTCACTTAGAATAATTTCATTTTCTATAATACATTCAATATTTTTTCAAAGATGAATTGGGTCTGCAGCTACCTATTGTATACTTTATCAGTATATGCCATCCTTCCAACTTTGTAAGCATAAACACCTAAGCTGAGAACAAGGCTGTTATCCAGAATATGCAGGCCAAAGAATCCACCATGGCAGTTGTAAGACCTGAATTTCTGTATTGCTGCAGTCAATTTAGCAATCTTTCAAATATCCATCTTTATTTTGGTATAATACTAAGTAGGTACCTGAAATCCATTGGTCAAAAAAGAAAGAGGCCAAATGTTTATTCTGTCCTCTGAGGAAGAGAAATAGCAAGAGAAGTTCTGTACAAAGCCTTGCCTATTGTGAGTGTCCCTCCTCAACAATGGGTGGTCTTCGTGATCTGTCACCACTCAAGCTTCCTCTACTTCAGCCACCCTCAACATAAGGTCTGGTTATGTCTCTCCTAAGTCATGTTTCTCCCTGAAATGCCCTTTCTCCCAGATGACAGCGTGACCCAATCTCTTTTCTTTTCCAATCTTCAAGGCCAGTCTCTTAATACAGCATTTTCAAATTATACTTTAAAGTTTCCCCTGTGCACACATTCCTTATCCTCTTTATTTCTCACTGTAGCACTTCTTACCTTCTAATAAATTATTATTAGATTTTGTTATTGCTAGTCTTCCAAATCCCCACTTGGCTATTTGCATATAAACTCAATGAGGGTAGAGACTTATGTTTGTTTTATTCATTGGTGTAAATCCTATAAGCTCAGGACAGTGCCTAGCACATGATAGGCCTTATGTTTGTAGAATAAATGATTGTGTTAGTCCTTTCTTAACTTGGGTTTTCCCAGAATTAGGACCAGCACTCACAAGGATATGAATATAAATAGTTCACTGAAGAACTGAATCTAGAAACCACTAGTTGAGTGGTGGAGAAGTTAACTACAAAAGGAAGATAATAGAAGATATACTATTATACTGCATGAAAGGGATCCATTCTACCAGAAAACTCTGTGAGACAGTGTGGAACCAAGGGTAGAGCTGAGATATTTATTCATCAACTCCTCTCAGTCAGTGTTTTAGGGTTGCTCCTGGAAATGGAGGGCATTCATGTCTGTAAAAGTACTTCCAGATTAGGGCTAAGCAAAGAGTTACATATGCTTTATTTAGAAGTCATTGGCTCAGTGTAGACTGATAAGGTAGATACCAAGAATTGTAGACATCATATGCTTCAAATCCATATACCAGAACAAAACTTCATCACTTAGGGTTTCATGAATCTAGGACATTCCTATATTGAGGTGACACTGAACAGATCAATGTGTTGTCCACTTTGGCTCCCACCATAAATTTTCAACCAAACCTTTGTATTCAGCTAATATCAGATATAAGTATGCATTAAATTTATTTTAAAGAAGAATATAAAAAGGGAATCTTGAAGACTGTCTAAGTGTGTAAGGGACACAAGTCCATCGTACCCTGCATGCATGGAAATAGATTACTGTCTACGACTCACAAGCATCAGTCACCATCATCCAACACAACTATTTCCATGTCCCCTTATTAGCCTTTCAATTTCTTTACCAGCTATCATTTGGCTCCTTAAAAATAGAGACTATGCTATTATCTCAACTTTCTATCATCTTTTCTGTTGAAATGATTTTGTATTTGAAAATAAAAGTGAGTTGATAATAGAGAGCTGGGGTTAGCAGAAAGGGAGATCAGCCACCAGACAATGGTGTTGCTAAAACATGCTTTTCCTTCACACACTCTGTCCTCCAGAGAGGAAACAATATTTCTCCTAAGCATTGATAACAATATAGACTATGAATTCTCTAAGGCATTTGGGATGTGGAGAAGAAAGTAAAAGAAAACTCCATTCTAGATGCATATGACATATTCTTGTCTATGATGGACAAAAAAACATATAGTGCTTTATATGTTTTTGAATAAAATTTAAAATGATTCAGGGTGAAAGAGATATAAGAACAAATATACCATTTGATACTGGGAATACTAAAAAATACTAGCAATACTAGAAAGTTAAAAATATTTCAATTTTAGTGCAGTTAATTTATACACAAAATAAATTAATTTTAGAAAAAAATTGACAATATCAGAATCCAAAAAATAAGGTTACATTGAATGTGATGAAATGATGTGTTTTTGTGTATAAAAAACATGTGTAGCCCTGACTGGCGTAGCTCAGTGGATTGAGCACAGGCTGAGAACCAGAGGGTTGCTGGTTTGATTCCCAGTCAGGGCACATACCTGGGTTGCGGGCCAGGTCCCCAGTGGGGACCACATGAGAGGCAACCACACATTGATGTTTCTCTCCCTCTCTTTCTCCCTCCTTTCCCTTCAGTCTAAAAAGTAAAATAAATAAAATCTTAAAAAAATAAAAATAAAAATAAAAAACATGTGTAAACATATACATATCTATATAAATATATTTTACTACATATCTATGAGTGTGTGTGTGTGTATATACACACACATACACACATATATATAGTGCCTTAACTTTTCAAAATATTAAGATACTAAATTTTAGATCCTTCAAAATCAACAAAATAGAACTGCTAAAGAATAAAGAAATGATAACTATTTGAATGGTTTGCTATTCAATTTATTGAAGTCAATTTTTGACTTCAACATTCTTAACTAAATTTAGTAAATATTTCCAAATCATATTGAGTAGATAAATGATTTATAGAAGTTGACCCAAACCAGATAATGTTCTTTAAAAAATATGATTCTGCTCCTAATGCCCCCCACAGAAGAGCACACCAAAACTCAATTTATTAATATATAATAATTAAAATTATTTTTCTACAGAGATATCTAGCAGCAAGAAATATATAAAATAATATGGAAAAATTTTTTAAAGTTCTGGAACCTATTCCTCCAAGATTTCAAATAGACACAGTTTAAAAATGCAATGACAAACATAACAATATAACCATATATAAACCCTGATGCTTATAAGAATCTGGGGTCCTAAAGCTAGTTCTCTCTCTCTGTACTAAAGCTAGCTCTCTCTCTCTCATACTCTGACTGTTTCACTAAGGCAACGTAAAAATGTGATGAATATCATTAAAGAAGGCTCTTTTGAAATGGATATTGACATACTTAACTGTAGAAGAAAGCCTTTTATGGCAAATAGTATCATTCTTATTCAAAATTTTAAAAAATCAGTATCTTGAATATCAAACTCTAGAAAACTGTTTTGCTAAACTAAGGTTTATCCAGAAGATAGATATTATACAGCCATAAAAATATTTATGCAACTATTTAATGACTTACAAAAATCATTAACATATTTTAATGAAATATGCAATGTAGAAAATTGTATTTATTTCACAGAAAAACATAATGAAGTTTTTCTTGATGTTGCATGGCTATGAGCTATTTTTTTGTACCTTTCTGTGTTACATTGTTTTAAATTTCCATAAAGACTATATATTTCTTATATAAATTTTTAAATTTATAAAATGTTATTTTTCAAGAAATACAATAGTATTAAAGCTAAAAAAGTTTTATAGACCAGATAATTTAGAAAAATATATGCAAACTATAAAAATAAAGCACATTTTTATTTAAAAGACCCCAGGGATCTTGTAACCTTTCAAAATTTTAGGTGGGAAATGTGATTTCCCAAAGCATTTAGGTATTTAATATGGTTTTAACACTTATGCATGACCCCAGCAAGTTACCAATATTTGTTCTTTGCCTATAAAATGAGTAGAATGTCACCAAGCTTTAGTAAAGTAATTTATTCACTTACAATAGTGAGATAATAAATATAAAGTACCTAAAGCACTGCCTGCAACATAGAAATCTTAAATAACAATATCACTTCCCTTCTTAAGTTCATGTAGCTTGCTGATGGTAAAATTGTTATAAAAATTTTTTTAATATTTTAATTTACCATTTATTAAGTTTTACTTACTAAATGTTTATCTACTATTTATTTACTATTAATACTATATAAATTAATAATTAATGCTATAACTTAAATATCACTACTTACCCTTTATTAAGCTAATGTCCAGTTCTGCTACATGAATTGCACATCAATTTTTAGCCTTCAAAAAACTGAAGATAAATAATTACCCTGTGTTGTACATGAGGATTGTCAGAGATACATGGCAGATAGAGATGGGAGGAGCCAGAAGAGCTGATCCAAGTGCCTTTATCTGATGCTGTGTTCACAGGCACGCTAAGTCAGAATAGACTGTAGCCCGGGGATGGGGTAGGCAGGAATTGGGTTTTTAAAAGAAAAAGTTCAGGGTTTGGGAGGGGATAGGGGAGGGGTTAGTCCCTTGTTCTTCCAGGCAGGTACCTCAGGGTTTCAGGATGTGAGCCAGGATAATGGGTTAGGTGAAGGGCCGGGCTGTTCCCAGGTACAGGAGGGATGTCTATTGTGTGCAGTGGAAGAGGGTTTCAATTAAGCCATGAGCTATCAAATGAGTTGGGATAACTGAGTCATGAGCAGTCCAGTGGGTTGGGGAACTGGCCTGACCCTTTCAAGTAGGAATCAGTTTTAGGATTCAAATCATGTGCTGACTTTAAATCTCAGATGTTTTTCACAATACCTCATTGCCTTCTACTGAATCAGAGTCTGATGTTGTCTATCCAAAACTCTAAAGTGAATTGAACTGTTGTCCAGTGATTCTGACCAGTAGAGTCAGACCAACTAGACAAATTTAATCAACTGTATGTTCAAAAATATTTTGGTAGACTCACTTTTAAATTGCCCCAATTGCTTTTAAAATAACACATAAAAATCAATATTTAGAAAAAATTCAAAAAGTGGCTTATTTTGCTTTTCTCTCAGCTGGGCAAGGGGATGTAAGTAGAATTCCTAGAAAATGACTACCAGAATCTGTAATTGGGCCTTAGAAATGACTCTGAAAAGGTGCCTCACCTATACTTCTTATGGTGGGGATTTGGGTTGTTTGTGGTTCACAAGCAGCAACTAATTTGTCCAGACTACCAGGCTGGACTCAACATCTCCGGTCATTAGGGAAATGCAAATTAAATCAAAATAAAATATCACTTCATGCCTATTAGAATGGCCATCATCAAAAATGTAATCAGTAACAAGTGCTGGTGTGGATATGGATAATAGAGAACACTGTTGGTGGGAATGTAAGTTGGTACAGCCAGTATAAAAAAGAATCTGCAGGACCCTCAAAAGAAAAATAGAACTACTATGTAATGTAGCAATTTTAAGTGTGGGGATATATGCAAAGGGAATAAAACACTAACTGAAAAAGATATCTGTACTCTGATCTTGCTGGTGTGGCTCAATTGGTTGGTGCATTGGGTTGTACACCAAAGGGCTGAAGGTTCAAATACCTGTCAGGGTACATACCCAGGTTGTGGGTTCCATCCCAAATCAGGGAGCAGAAGGGAGAGAGGTAGTTGATGTCTCTCTCTCTCACCCTTCCTCTCACTCTAAAATAAATAAACATATTTTTAAAATAGGTGTCTGCACTTCATGTTTATAGCATCATTATTTATAAAAGCCAAGACATGGAAATGACTTGTGTCCATTGGTTAATGAATGCATAAACAAGTTGTGGTGTATCCACAACGTAATATAGTAAGTTCTTATATAGCATCATCGGTAGGTTATGGGAACTACAGCAAAAAATGTATACAGCAAAACCAATCTTACCATAAGCTAATTGATATAAACAAAACTTAAGTTTATATGCACCTTACAAACGTTATCATGAGATGACATTGATTAAAACATTACTTGAGGACCTGCTGTGTTTTTCAATCATTTAAATAATAAAAAGGAAATTATACTATTTGCAGCAGCATGGATGGATAAGTAAAATAGGTGAGACCTAGACACATACCGTATGACCTCACTTATACTCATATATGTGGAATCCAAAAATCCAGCCCAACGAACAAGCAATAAAATCTCTCAAAATCATAGAAAAAAATAACTTGGGCTTATTAGAGGCAGAAGTTGGGAGAAAGGGAAATTGAAGGAAAGTGGTCAAAACTTTCAGCTATAACGTAAATAAGCACTAGTAACGCACAACATGGTGGCTATAGATAACATTGCTATGTGATATACAGAAAAGTTGTTAAAAGAATCAATTCCTAAGAGTCCTCATCACAAGAAAATTATCATTTTCCTTTTTTTTTTCTTTTTTATTGTATCAATATGAGAAGATGTATGTTAGCTGAACTTATGGTGGTAATTATTTTACAGTATACATAAATCAAACCATCAAGCTGTACACCTTAAATTTGTACAGTGATGTATGTCAATTATTTCTCAATAAAACTTAAAAAATGACAGGCTGCTGAAAGAGAATTATAAATGGACTAGCAGGAGTTTGGCAGATGACGTACAGAGTGTATTGGAAAAAGATGAGATAATAACTACTCCCCCCACTTCACAAATATCAAGCTACAATACAAATTTCTTTACATTTTTTTTAAAAGGAAACAAAAATCACAAAGATGGCATTACATGATTTAATATGACACTTTCTAAAACTGCATAATGCAAGTTTAAAAAATTTTCCACTGAAAATTACATTGCACTGACATGCAATTTTTTAAAATGTCATTATTGGAGTGTCTAGAGAGCTAGCTTATTATAGATTCACCTCTTGATAAAGAAAATATGTCACTAGTAATTTGCTTTACTCTGTAAGCCTTTCTGTTCTCTACCTGAAAGAGTAATGTAAAAGTTAAAAAAAATAATGAAAATTCAAATGCAAAGCAGAAGTAGCAAGATTCCACTGAGACAAGCTGCAGCTGGCATTGTTATTTTCAACTGCTGGTACATCCACATACTTGTTCCCACACCCCCAGAAGGGTATGCTGTACTTGTTAGTGCTTACTGAGGATTCTTACTCTGATGGATGAGAAGTAACATGAAATTAATTTTCAAGTCAACCAAACACTTTTACAATGCAAGGTAGTGTGCAGCTTTCTAGATAATCAATATCACTAGGAGTTTTGATAATGTATGTCATGTAGAGAATATGCTCAAACATGGGGTTTATGCTATCTCCCATCTTCATGGACGCCTGGATTTACAAATCACTTTTAACTAGAGAATGACTGCTTTTCTTGTGAAGAGATTTATATTTCCCAGGCAGTTATAAACCAATGAAATAGTCTAGGTATTGTGTAAATCAGCAGATACAGATAAGAACATTAATATTGGAAGTTCATTAGATTTTTAAGCAATAAAAATAATATCATGTTTGCATTAACTACGACTGTAATTTGTAAATGAGAAAAAATCAACACAAATTATAAATAAAGTAAATTATCTGCCTGAATTCCAAGGAGTGGTTGGAGTTGACTTCAAATACAATTTGGACTCAAGTATTCACGTAGAGTCATAAGATTCCCATGTCCTTTTTGTCCATTTCTAAGTTGTTCCTTACTTGATTGGTAAGGGAGAGTCTGAAATGGGTGCTTTCTATGTATTTTTAAAAATGATCCAAGGCAACTTGACATTACAATACTTTCAAACTCTAAAATAAAGAAATATCTCTTTCAGTAGTCACAGATATCATCTCAATGGCATTAATTAGCCTGGTTAGTTTATAGACAGAGACTCAAAAGTTGCTTAATCATATAACCATGTTTACTTCCTCCTTCGAATCAGAATCCTAATTTCAGGTTGATAGATTGCTGTATAGATTATGGCATCACATTTCCCAGATTCCCTTGTAGATAGATGTCACCATGTGACTAAGTTCTGCCCAGTAAAATGGAAGTAGAGATGTTATGTCGCACTTTCAAAAGAAGGTTTAAATAAACTTTTCTCAAGGTAAAGGGCTCCTTCTTTTACCTTTCTGTTTTTTCTCCTTTTGACCTTCAAGGTGATGATTCAAGTGTTCATTGTCATCTTACTCCAAGAGGTGACAAAGAGCAATGGAAGCCGTTAGTTAGGATGGTGGAACAAAATGATAAAAATATGGGTTCCTAAGGACATTGCCTAGCCACAATACAATCCCTGTACTGTCCTACTCCATACCTTTAGTGTTAAATAAGAGTAATTGTTTATCAGGTTTAAGCTGTAAAAATTTTTAACATGAGTAACATAGCTATCATGAACCAATCAAGAAGTCCTCCTGGGTTGTGTGGTCCTCCCTTCTGACAAAGGAAGTAGTAATCTAAGAGTAACAGCTTCACCCATTACAGGAATAGTAGTTTCAAAAGAAAAAAAAAAAAAAACAATTACAATATTATATATTTACTATGTTCATGTCAGCCAAAAAGTATGTGCCTGTAAATTTACCTGCTATAGAAAATAAGGAAGATAATATGTTCTCTTGTATCATCATTTTTGTGAAATACATAACCAGTAAGGACCTTTAGGACATTTGTCAAGCAGCATACGTAGGTACTAATTTCCATAGGATGCTTACAGAGACATCAGAGTCATTGAGGATAATTAAGAATGAGTGGTCAGGACTAAATATGACTGATGAAAAAAAAAAAGAAAATACTGACTTCTACATAAAGATATTATGCTTTGATAGTTAACAGGTGGTTATACTGCCACCCCAAAGAAGACAAAGGTTTTTTTTACAAAAGAAGGTACTCACTATAGTTTTAACTTCACTTTTGACCTCATGCTTCTGGCTTCATGATGTTTTATAATCTCGAATTAAAGAAAATAAGGAGCTAACATGATAGGAGTGCAACTGCTTTATTCTCATAATCCCTTTTGCCTCAGTGTTTCTATATTACATCTTTTGTAACAAAAATTGTTGAATGTTACCCAACTATTTGCAATCATCATGTTACCTGAACTGGAAGATAGAAAGTGGTGATTACAAAAGAACATTAGCGAGAACAATAAAACCCCCATATTTCCAACATTTCTTTGTTTTCCTTTTTTTTTATTGTTGTTCAATTACAGTTGTCTCATTTTCACTCCTGCTGCACACACCTGCCCCACCCCTCCCTGCCCCCCACCCTAGAACTACTCTCTCTGCCTTTGTCTGTAGGTCCTTTATACATGTTCCTTGATGGCCCTTTCCCTATTACCCCCATTATCCCTTTCCCCCCTCCCATCTGGTTACTGTCAGTTTGTTCTTTATTTCACTGTCTCTGGTTATATTTTGCTTGCTTGTTTGTTTTGTTGATTAGGCTCCACTTATAGGTGAGGTCATATGGTATTTGTCCCTCACCACCTGGCTTATTTCACTTAGCATAATGCTCTCCAGTTCCATCTATGCTGTCTCAAAGGGTATGGGCTCCTTCTTTCTTTCTGCTGCATAGAATTCCATTGTGTAAATGTACCATAGTTTCTTGGTCCACTCATTTACTGATGGGCACTTAGATTGATTCCAACAATTGGCTATTGTAAATTGTGCTGCTATGAACATGGAGGTGCATAGGTTCTTTTTAATTGGTGTTTCAGTGCTCTTAGGTTATAATGTATAGAATGCTACATTGCAACTTCTGCAGATATTAAGCCAATTTTAAAATCTAAAGTTAAGTATGACACAGCAAAAGGGATATATTACAAAACACAGCACTCAAGACAGTGACACATTAGATTCTGAGTCATCATTAGACAGCAGGAAGGCAGGAAGGCAAGAAGGAAGGAAGGAAGGGAGGGAAAGAGGAAGGGGAAGGAAGGAAGTGCAGGGAAATATGGGGGACATCCATCTATCATCTATTTATTAGAAAAATGCATTTGAAGTCTATCATGGGAATTTCTACAGAAATGTAAAACATTTCTGAAGTTGGATCTGGATATAAATTTCTCTGTTGCCATTTAATAATTTTGTAAGATTGGAGAAGCAACTTAAACAGAGGTTTATGTTTCTCATGGTTTAAATGCATGTAATAATAATTCTTAGGGATGTTATGATGACTTCGTGTGGTCATACTTATGAAAATTCTGAGCTAAGTTCTCAATAGATGTTCATTTTTTTAATTTTCATAATTATACCTAAATCACTTTTGTTTTTATAATTCTATTTGGATCTGAACTTCATAAGATGCATCAAGGTATAGTATAGCAAACATCACCAAAGAACTTATCTTCTCCTTTAGCTACTTTATTTTACTAGTCTGAAACTTCGCTGTTCATTTCTAATATAGTTAAGAATAAGGAGTCGGTCTAAGTATATGAAAGAAAATAAATGTGTCCTAAATTGCATATTGAAATGTATAATTTTGTTATTTTTATATTATTGAATTGGTATCATCTTGATGCTTAGGCCCTTACTACTCAGTGTATTTCATAGACTAAGGACAATGTTATCACTAGAGAGCTTGTAAGAAATCCATATCTAATCAATCACAATCTCTATTTTAGAAAAATTCCCAAGCGATTTTTAAATATGTACATTAAAGTTTAAGAAGCAATGTTTTAGACTATATAAAATTAGGTATCACTCAAAGAAATTTTATAAATGTATGACCTAAATATTAAATAAATTCTTGTTACATTAATTCTGATTCTGGCTCATATGAACATAGATTTGTTGCAAAGAGCACTAAGTCAGGAATTAAAGCACACTTTTTAATAATTGGTTGTGCCTTTTAATTGTAGAAAAAAGTGATCAAGTGAATAAACTTCTAAGAGTCTCTGTTTTTTAATTTTTAAAGTGAAGAGCTAGTTAATGCCTCACTTTAAACAATCCAGTGAGATTGTTTAAAGGTTTGAGTAAGATGTCACTTTATTAATAGTCAAGGCCTGCACATGTAATGCTCTATTACAATTTATGAATTTAGAGCAGCTGACTATGGGTGGATTATGAATAAGAGCTCCTTAGGGAGAAGGACAAGGTAACAACCTCAGAGTATGATTGATAACCATTTCTTTTTGCTGCTTTTTAGCATAAATAGAAGGTGGCTTGGGGGAGTGATGTTCTAAAGAGAAGGGTAGTTTGGGATAATTTTGATTTTTTGTAATTAATTGATTTGTGTTGGCTTTGAATGGGTGGTCCAATCAATTGCTTTGTAATTAGCATATGATGAAAACACGGCCAATAACAACATAAAACAAGCAAGAAAGATGAATTTCATTCAGTATTTGTCTTCAGTTTTCCTTGGGAGTGCGTATGAATTTCATTCAGTATTTGTCTTCAGTTTTCCTTGGGTTAGCATTTTAATTAAGATCTGAGGAAATGTCATATGCCCGGATTTGACATGACCATGAGGATATTGTGAGGGATGTTTCCATGGAAGTCAACAATGAAACTATGGTTCTCTTACAGATAAAAAAACGTGTGGACCTCATGAATTTCAGTGTAAAAACAACAACTGTATTCCAGACCACTGGCGGTGTGATAGCCAAAATGATTGCAGTGATAATTCAGATGAAGAAAACTGTAGTAAGTAACACTTTCTTGAGAATGTTGAGAGCTGACAGCCTATTCAAAACACAAGATAGTCATTTTTAGTTCAGTTAAGGTGTAAATATGAACCTATCTGTCCTGCAGCTCACATTTTATACATATATTCACATTTGGACAAGAATATTCAGACTAAACTGACCTGAATCTCAAATAGTAGAATTATTGAAATGCTTATCCTGAGAGTTATTTTCTAATAGTTTTCAGAATTGGTATGAAAGTATCATGAGGTTTAATGCAACCCATTAGTATGCAATGAAGGAAGCCTTTGGTGCAAGCTCATACAATGAGCTGAATGATGTGGAGACAGTACAAAGCATATCATTCTTTAACGGGAGGTATTCATTTCATTTCATTTCAGTCTCAAATTCTTTTACACTACAAATTCGCCCACCTTCTTTCAGTGAAATACCATTTATTTTCTCCAGAGTGGTGAACACTATATTTATTCAAGATGCTCTTCTCTGAAAATAGAACAACACTATTAGCATTATCTATCTCCTGTATTTTTATGTAATAAATTCAAAAAATAATAATTATCCAGCACATTTATTTTCCAGGAAGTATGGGAGTATGTAAAATGGTAATAGCCTTTCTATATTCTGGCATTAATTTCTTACTAGTACTTTCTTATATTGCTGTTTAAACAAAGAAAGCTATATAACCATGTTTTAAAATAAGATAATCAAATTCCATCATTAAATATTTATATGCTTCTACTTTCAAAAAGGATTTGATAATAATGATAATGTCTACTTTAATAAATTGTACTAACAGTATTCATTTCCCAAGACACAGAAGACAAAATAGGAGTTCTTTTATTAAATCATACTGTTTTATTATATAAAAGCATAGCATTAGTAGAACCACAGTCACAATAAACCAGTTGGATATTCAGTTTGCAAAATATCAACTAATCTTTTGAACAACTTTCAAACTTAATCTGACTAGTATTTGAGTATCAGTTACATTAAACATGAACTCTGGATTGTTATGATTATAGAGTGCTCTGAATATAGAAATATTTATTGCTCCTTCTTTACATAGAACTCTCCCAACTGATCATACGATTTAGAATGGTAAAAAAAAAAAAAAGTTGCAGAGGGTCATTAAAGTGTTCTAGATTCCTTTAATCAACAATTTCTTAAAAAACTTTAAAAAACAAGTTCTCAGATTCTGTCCCATGACATACAAATCCAAAGGGTGAGGTTGGTAGAGAAAGAAGAGTAGAGAAAGAATCACATATGGGGTGGGGCAAGAGTAGGTGTAAGCTGTTCATGTGGAAAATCTTGCAATAAGTAATAAGTAATAACACAGCAATAAACTCTGCTTCGCATACTCACAACTGTAAACCTAATTTGCCCCACCCTGTACATACTTTTTGCTTAATGTATTAGTATTTTGGGCCTTAAATATACATATAACTACCCATCTTGGATTGAAATACTTTAGTGCTAATTATCTATAAGATACCTGAGAGGAATACCCTATGGTTGAAGGATATTGAAAGCGAGAGTGGGAAGATGAGAAGATTGGAAATTTACATCTTGAAACACCCTCTATTCAAGTGGTAACTAAAATTGTGTGAAATATTAGGATACTGCTTTAATAAGAAAAGAAGAACAAATAATTGAGATAGTCTGCTTTGGAGTCAGCTGGGGCTACTTAGGTGGCTAAGTATCACTTTGCTGACCTCTGAAAGTCAGCCTTTGCCCTGACCTGCGTTCTTCCATTGGTTGAGTTCTTGTAAGTGATTTGTCATCTGCTTGATTCCAGATCAGGGTACATGCCTCCTGTTGTGCCTGGTCTGTGGTTGGAATGCATGTGAGAGGCAACCGATCAATATTTGTTTCACACATCAATGTTTCTCACCCCTCATTCTCCTTCCCTTTACTTCTCTCTAAAATAAATAAATACAATATTTAAAAGCCAGTCTTTAATTAAGAAAACAAAGAGAAGTAATACTGCCTCTCACTTGTCACTATGAAAACTTCATGGCAAGAAAAACAAGGGAAGTGGCTGTATTTTCAAGGGTTACAATATAAAATACCCACTTATGTGTGATTCTCTTTTAGGTTCTCTTCATTTTGAGCTTGTAGCCTCAGATAAGTAATATTGATGAATTTTCAGAAAAGAGACAGCAACGAACAACAATGAGGCATATTAAAGTTGTGACATGGAAGGAAAGAAAGCATATACAAGACAAGCACCAGAGTTGGCAACATGTGAAATATGGAAAAATGTGTTATAGGAGGATCAAAAAGAGATCTAGATAAAAAATGGTGTTTGTAGATATCATCTAGAATAGGCCAAAAGCAATGAGAAGTTTTACATATTGAAAATGGCAGCAGTTCTACATAGACAAAAGCTGAGAGCATGAAGAATGAGAAATGAGTACAATATCTGTAGGGAGCACCAGAGACTAGTAACAGAAATTAGACTTAGAAAAAAATACTGTTGCTATATGAAAATGCTATCAGATATTTCCAATTTTGTGTAATCCACTGAAACTATTATAATTATATATGCATGATTACAATAAAATTACTATAATCGTGTACATTTAGTTGCTATAATATATATTTTGATTAATTACTATGTTTTAATTATGACTATATATCACATAATTAAGCATATAATTATTATATATGACAACGATATACCCAGAAGGGAAGTGGCATATATTATCTTTTATAAATAGATTAGCTAATGGTATGCATTTATTTCACATTTGACAGTAATTGAAAGCTAATATTAAGTAGTAAAACATAGTTAACAGAGATAGTAAATCAGACTTATAGTTTAAAAAAGAAAGCAACTTTTTTAACATAACCACATTCTACCACTCAACACTTACTTGCATTCTATTGCTTCATTTATTTATGACACTTAAATTAAATTCTTATTTAAGTATCTAGAGTTGATCGAGGGAGTAGGGCTATGTCCCAAAGCCTAGCACAGTGTCTGACACATTTATAATATTAGTAATGTATTTTAAAGTCACTTTTGGACTTCTTTGTTTATGAATCTGATTTAATGAATTTACTTCTTTAAATTTTGTTGGAAATGCTCCAGGCATGTATGTGAGAAGAGTTTAAATAGTAGTGGAGCTATTAATGGCCAACTATGTTTTAAATTTAATATGGTTTCTTCCTTTTTATGTTTGCATAAGATAACTGTTCCATTGTTATTTCATTATCATCAATTGATCATTTCCCTTGTTAAGTTTACAGCAGGGACACTTTGCTTCAGCAATGATTTCAACTCTTAAAAACAAGGATGTTTTATTGTTATTAAAGATATTTCATAATCTAGATCAAAGACTTGGATATATTTGAGAAAATTCAACATCTATACTATTTTTATCAGCAAAAGACATAGTATATTGTATATGGCATGTATCCCTTCTAGGGAATTGATGTACAAAAATTTTCTTCATATATTTATATTGTTAGGAAATAACACATCAATAGATATAAACATACCAAATGATTTGATCAACTAGATTAAGGTTTATATATAGAGAAAAGATGTCTGTCTTATTTGAATTTCTAGAACTTTCACACTAAATTTATATCAGAGGGTTATTTGTATAGCGTGTCAGTTATACTAATTGTATTCTAAAAATTCTCTTCAGATGCTTACACCCACATTCCTCTAACTTTTTAACTTATTTCCATGGATTTATGATAATATCCTCAGTAGAGAAATTGGAGTCTATAAACCTTTCAGCTCTGCCACTAACAAATATAGCTTTGAAAGTCACTTTTTCTTCTGAATTTAGTTTCTTCAATCTTATGCAAGATGGTTTTCAAAGCTCTTTTTTAATTCTGAGGCTGTATGTTTTTGCATTCCTTAGTATCGAAGGGAGTGACTAGTTCATATGAGGGAGGATAAAATGTTGTCATGGGGGGGTGGTGAGAGAGAAAAGGGGTCCTTTTTTATTATTATCAAATTAAATAGATACTGCTAGCCAGGTGCCTTAAACAAGTAATTTGAATTCTCAGGGATTTTGTGTTAATCTCTGTAATGTGTAAGCACTTATTACTTCCTCAGTAGTATGGGAGACAATAATACAGCCTAGTAAATAATATAGGCCCTGGTTTCACGTCTTCCACATTCAAATAGAGGAATAGCTCTCTGCGCACTAGGTGATTTGGAGTAATTTTCTTATCCTTTCTGTGCCTTAATTTACTCATCAAAAAAGGGTCCTATAATAACACTGCGCTATAAGGTAGTTAAAATTGATGAGTTAATTCAGTTAATACTTTGCACTAACTTCACCTAGTGCCTAATAACAAATAAGCAATCAGTAATTGGTAGTAAGTATTATTGTTAGAGTTAATAATATTAGTATTAATAAAATTGCTTCTTAAAATTAAAAGATAATATATGTAAACATAAGTTGAAAATGAACACAAAAAAGGAACTCCTATTTTTATGCTCACAAGAGTATTGAAGGGAATGCTCCAGCAAATGGCTTTTTTCCCATTCTGTGAAGTAGCAGCTTGTCTTAATATAAAGCCTGAAGTTCACATTTTAAAATAAAGTCCCAGCACAGAACAAAATGCTCTGATACGTATTCCACTTGCCACAGTTCCCCCAGTGTTTTCCGCAGGGATCTTTATATGGAAGTGTAGGAGCCTTCATGACACCAAACCCTATATCTCGAAACCAGTTTTGTGTGGAGCAATATTTAAATGCAGGCTGAGTTATTCACAATCTTTATGGAGGAACTTAGGCTTCAAATAGATGTTCCTTGAAAGTAATTTCTGTTACCTATTCCTTCTTGACCCAAGTAAGAATATTATTGTGTGTAAGACAGCATAAATACAGTTAATCCACAGAGAAAATGTCTTTTATCATGCCAGATACCTGTTTGGTTTAGAAAGCAAAAATTAGCAAGAAATGATTTCCAACAGTCACAGAGATTACTTGCAGGAACAACTTTCTGAAATCTATTTTATTGTCCAGAGGAGCTGTATTCCACTTGGTAGTTAAGCCAAATAGCAAGTCATACTCTGGCTTAGGTTTTTTGTGGAATGTGGCAAAGCATAGTTAATGAACAACTGGCAAATTATCTAAAATAGGAGGTAAATTACATAGGGAATAAGAAAGCAATTGTATGAACAGAAAGTTTTCCAAAATAAAAGAGCCTTCTTCTGCCTCTTCTACCTGTATCTGCCGAGTCATGTCCAATAATACCCTTATCTATGCTTCTTATTCTATGAACTCTGGAGTTTCAGGGGACAAAATTGAAGAATTAGAAAGTCATTATAACACATAATAAAAAGTCAGGAACCAAAAGCTGGACTCACTCCTCAGTTAGCAAACAGCCCCATGGGTACAGAGAATCACAGAATGTCTTACATAAAGTAAATGCATAAAATGACTTAGAATTCCAATAACTGAAAATGATCGATTTTATATTATAATATGTAGATTTTTATGATTTTATGCCTTTTATTTTACTTTACTGTTGTATTTCTATTAAATAATGGGCTGTTTATATTTTGTCTTTTATTCAATTTGTTCCTGTAATGTCATTTTCTATTCATGACTTTAAAAATAAATTGAAAGGTTATTATGTTACATATCATAGATGTTTCATGAAACATTTTTCCTAAACAATTTATTAGTTCTACTGGACTAACTGCTTTTTTATTAATGCTAGCTAATATTGTACGTTACATAAATTTTAAAATACAATTATATATAACAGAGTAAACCTATGCTATTTTTCTGTCCTCAGAGCCACAGACCTGCACATTGAAAGATTTTCTTTGTGCCAATGGGGACTGCGTTTCTTCCAGGCTTTGGTGTGACGGAGATTTTGACTGTGCAGATGGCTCTGATGAGGTAGGCAACCTTGAAACATCAAACAAGAAATAAAGAATTTCTTTAAAATCACATTTATAGTTAACATTGTTTAATCCAATGGGTGTGACAAGGACAGCTCTGAAATGCACCTTGCCCCTGCCATGCTGAGATGAGCATAATGTCTAAGCTCTGTGCTGCCCACACCCCGCACAGGGAATAGCTCTCGTGCTACCATTGACAGTTAATTTTATAGTCTGTTTTACAAGTGGTGAATGGCTGGGTGGGGAATAGGATGTTCGGAAACCCTATTCCCTATAGCTGATGCCCTTGCTATCTGGGAATATGTTCATAAATTTGCTGTAGTATTTATAGGCAAGACTAATATTTTATGCATTTTAAACAGTTTCTTCTCCCCAGTCTCTTTCTTCAATAGATAAAGTATCAAAGACGTCAATGCAGGTCATCAATTTTCATGAAACCACAGGTTCAGCTTTGCTTAGATGATGAATCACAATCCATTTATAATAAGGCTTGTGTGTACACAGCTTAAGTGAAAAAGTTTAGAATTTCTCTGGATAATTCTGTAAACTTAGATTGTGTTACCATTTATAATACTTCACACAATTCATTATTTACGAATCTATGTATTTATCTTTCAGCTATTAATTACTCAGTGATGCTTTAAAAATAATACATGATGTGTGGTTATATATCTTCTCAATCAAATCTAAAATGACCTAAAGCCTCATTTTTTAATATCAGGGAGAAATATACCAGTAGTTAATAGTCACTTCTCATGATTTTTTTAAGGATATTCCATGTTAGTATCAGGGGCACAGCACTCGTGTAATCAGATACAGTCACAGGTGAAGGGAAAAGTTGGTCTCCTGACTTCAGCGGCCACCGTAACTCCTTCTGGGGAGCAGTGACTCCTTGGAGCTCTGCTGCTTTGGTTGACCTGTGGATATACTTACTCCTCGGTGCAGGGCCTCCCACTGGATGTAGGCTTGGCCAGAGACAATCTTCCCTGTGCTCTAGAGGTTTCTGCATTTCTGCACTTTGTGGTTCCTGACGTACCATGGAGTCCCTGCCTTTTTGGCAGAGCAATACTGCAGGTCTTTACTATTCATAGAACCCACACAAACTGTTTTTCCCAGCCTTCAGGCATCCTTATCAGGACCACACAAATCTGTATTATCTCACTCACTTTAATAAGCCCCCTAATCACACGTAGGTGACTGGATTTAGAAAAAAATGGATGCAACTTCTCACTCTGCAGGCAGAAAACCTAAACTTCCAGGTTACAAAGGTGTCTCAGGAGTTGAAAAATACTATTTCTATTCATGGACTATTCAATAAAACAAGTCAAAGCAAAAGAAAGTAAAAGGATTAGTGGACACAGACAACAGTGTGGTGATGGTCAGAGGGAAGGGAGCTGGTGGAGGTGGGCAAACGGGATTGGGGCATGGGGACCTCTGCAATACTGTCAGCAAAAGACATAAAATTTAAAAAATCTATGTGGGAGTTAAATTCTTACATTCCTCAGCTACATGTTTACTTAGGATCTATTTATTCAAAAATGATATTAAATTGTCAGGAAAACACATTTCACATAAACTTGTTCATACCATGAAAATGTTTTGTTTTCTTTAAAAACTATTTTCTACATGCCTATTTAATCTGTGAAATATTAAGAGAAGGGAATAGATTGCTTATGATTTTATCTTGCATATTATTCATTAGATATCCAAGATACATATACAGGATCTTCTTTTTCAAAAATCTTATTAATTTTAAAGTAGATATTCTTATTAACAGCATTTCTCTCATGTCATAAGTTCCTGGACATAGTTCTTTGATGGCTGAATAGATCTCCATTAGCTACATATTTTCATGATAATGCTGCAAGGGAATCAAATTAACTCTCTTAAAGGTGGCCTTTCTCTACGTTAAAGACATTTAGTCCAGTCTATTCGTAAAGAGGTAGCTAATATTTAGGCAATGGATTTATATCTTAAAGTCTAACATGACAGGTTGTATTAATAAAAAACAACAAAAAAGGTAAACTGAACAAATGTTTAGAAAACAGAATTATATATACAATATTTCATATTAGGAACAAAGGAGAAAATGTGAGCATAAGTTTTGTATGAATGTGAACTAAAAGTTGTTAATATCTAGCTAAAACAATAAGAAAGAAACTAAAAACTTGAACAATATAATTGCATATAAAATTAGTGCCATACACAGAGAAGAATTTATTAAAGTAACTTTAAAATGTAATAGTTGGCCACTTTATGCAGTATAATATATTGTAAGAACATAAAGAAATGCAAAATGATCCTAACCTATTTATATAGACTTATTTTGGATAATAATATTGATTTTACTAATTTGATATTCACATGCCTTGAGAGTAAGATAATTCAAATGCTTAATTATTTTAATATTATTAGCACTCAACTTTTTAATAAAAAGAAAGGAGATGTAAATGTAGAAACAAAGTATAAATAAAAGCTGTACAATATTAAATTAAAAAATATCACAATGAGATCTGATTTCTTTCTTAAAATATATAATTCTTAGTTCTGCTACAGAAAAATTCTAAAATTCATGACATCCTTACATTAAAGATTATTTCTAGCATTCACATAGTGGCATCTAAATACTATTTGCTAATTAAAGGAAACAAAAGTCCTTTGAGAAATGTCTAATTCCAGGTCTGAGAAAGGAAATTGACAAAATGAGCTACTAACACCTTGTCAAACCAGACAAGATGATTAGGATAGTGTCCAAAGTACAGAGGAACAAATTTAAAGCAGTTTGTACTGATGAAAGAAACAATTTGAACATCATAAAGAAAAATGACTACAATGGATTGAAATGCAGTAAATACGTAGAAATATAATATAAGTTTATAACAGTACTTAAAATAATAAAGAGCTTATTTTTCACTTTGGAGGTTGTTAAGATATCAACATTCTTAGTATTCAATCAGCCAAATTTAGAATGTGGGATATTATATAGAACAAATAACCAAGTTTATTCAAGTAATAAATGACATATAAAAATTAGGAGAATGAGAAATAGTTCTACTTAAAAGAAACTCAAACCAAATTCAATGAGCAGAACTCTTTTACATCCTTATTTTACTGAACAATAATTTATATAGTTAAGAAAATGAGGAAATTTTGGGTATGGTTTGAGAATAACTTTATACTAAGGAATTTTTGTTAATTTTGTGATACCGGTAATTTTCTGATACTATTGTTATGTTAAGATAGTTCAGAATGTAAATACATGGGCAGAGGATGTATGAATCTTGAAAAATTGGTAATGGTTAAACATGCATAATTAGGTACATGGAATTCATTATTCTAGTCTCTACTTTCTGTGTATTTTTAAATGTCTAAAATAATTAAATACCCTAAAGTGTATATACACGCACAATTGTAATTTATTATAAATCAAAATCTTCTGATTATAGCATGTCTAAAAGTATCACCTTCTGTCCTATCAATACAGATACATGTGTGCCATTGGTTAGTGAACTATTTTACTTAAATTGACATTATTCCTGAGATAACTATTCATTAATTCTAAAACTATCTACTAAGCAGTTATCATGGCATGGTAATTATTATCATGGCATGGTAATAAATACTTGGTACCCATCAGATATGATCTGTATCCATAGAATCAGATATGATTGCTGTCCCAGGGAAGCTTAATTACATGAGATTTTAATTTATATTCCTTATTTTCTGTATTTGCTACTTCATTCACTCATTAATTTATTCATTCATCATTTTTTTTGAATGCTTACTATTTCCAGGCAGAACACTGAGCATGAGGAGTATAGCAGTGAATAAAACATATAAATCCTTTTCTCATGACTATTTATCCAATATTTTGACACTATTCACTGTTACATAGCTTACTCATCAGATACAGAAAATTTCTAATTTTGCTTACACATTAAAAGCCTTTTCTCAGGTAGTTCCATTTCTGTTTAAACTTTCTCTGTAAAGTCTTTCTTAAAAACCTTAAGATGCATATGTTTCAAACCATCTCCATTTATTTTGACAGGTAATGTATTTTACTGTAATTGTTTGTTTAGGTGCTGGTCTCTCCTATTAGTCAATGAGTTTATCACATACAGAGAGTACATCTTATTTTTCTTTGTAGTCTTATTTAAGAAACACTCTGGCAAAGATTAAAACCTCAATACTTGGGGAAAGGATGGAGGAAGAAAATAAATTATATAGCAGGAAGTCTATTAAGCATCCATCAACAAAGAGAAAATTATAGGAATTTAGGAAGGAAACTCTTCATCCTTATATAAGGGTAAAACTAGGAAGAAGCTAGGAGTAATAGTTCAAGATGTTTCATTCCCTGGGAGTTTCACAATCTGTGAGGCTATTGCACCTGCTATGGAAGGAATGGACAAATACATTTTGTCAAAAAACAGAAATTCCTTAATGGTGGAGAAAAAAATAATCCCAGCAAGATATTTCATCGTTACATCCATTTCAGTCAGGATGGGCAGATCCCAAGGAAGGTTAAATTTCTAGTGGATTGTCACAGATTCTGGCCCACAGAAATCCATATGCCATGGCAGGCATATGAATAAATTCACACGGAATACACTGGACTAGAAAATCCGGGACCATGTGACCCCTCTCCAATCATGGTGAGAGAGGCCAGAGCTATGACCTGATAGGTTTTTATTATCGTTTCTTGGGCACATTACATCAGAAAGGTCTTCATTGACTATGCATAGATTGTAGATTTATATTAGGTAGTAGATGCCCAGGACGCTGCATCAAAAGGGTAGATATGCAAATAGAAAGACAACAAGTTTTCAGAGGAACTCGAAAGGAATAACAATATGGGTCTAAGGAAGCTAGGCTTGCATTAGCATAAGGTCTTTTGATTCAGGGAGAGAGAGGTTTTAGAATGAGCAAGTTTTAAATCTAAGAAATAGACTATCCTGATTCCCCACAGGAAATCCCGCTGTCACACACGTGGGGCCTGCTTGCCGTCCTACGTTTCACTGGAGCTTTCTCCTGGACATGAAACATTAGGGCTACATTTCCCACGGTGAGAGGCATGGACTTTCCTTTAGTGGATACCTTTCATTGATCACAGATAAGGAATGTAAATATCTCTAAAGCTATAGATGACATCTTGTTTGACTTCCAAAACAAATCAGTATGTGAGCTAGCACAAATGACAGTTGTGATTGTTCATTTCACAGTTAGCATTATGAACAATTGTAAAAAGATAAGATTATGAACAGTAGGGCAAACTGTAAAAGGACAGGTTCAGGAGAAAAGAGATGGGAAGAAGGATAAAGAGAGAACACTAGGGAAGATTTGCTGATGCAGAACATTTGCATTAAGTTTCTTCGTTGTTTCACGTGACATCCTCCCACACCACTCCCAATGACCTGGATGCACTTCTTAGAAATCATTGATTAGACTTTTCACCCTATAATCTTTATTCTCCTATATGGTTATTTTTTTTTTTTTAATTGAACTTGGGGCAGGGAAAGAGAGAGAGCGCTGTTCAACTGTTTTATGCATTTATTGTTTGTTTCTTGTATGTGCTCTGACTGGAGATTGAACCTGCAACCCTGGCGTATCAAGATGATACTTTAACCTACTCAACTACCCAATGGGGAGAATCCCTCACAATTATTAAAATTACATTACCCCTGTAGGGTCCAGTGGCACAGCCTCCACTTATTACCCAAGCTGGGTACTCGAGGTTCACCCTTTGTGTGGGTTGGGTACATACTCCTCTTGTAGTTTTGTCTTGGTTGTTGTTGGCAGATCAATGGGAGGGATTCACCCAGTTCAGTCAGCTGTAAGGACTGCCTGTGACCACAGACCACCAATCTCTGCCCTCCGTGGAGGATGAGCTGTGCAGGGGCAGGGTGGTGGTGCTCCGATGTGGTCTGTAGCTGTCCACTGGGTGAGTTCGCCCTGGGGTTTCCCAGGTGGTGGAGGCCAAGGACAGCCCCCACCTTTGTTTTGCTCAGGGCATCCTGCTTAGACTGTGAAGCAATCTGAGATGGCTGCTACTTGTGCTGGGCTTGAAGATTTCCAGGTGAAGCCAAGCTGTGACTCTAATCTTGTGGCCCCTAGGGCTCACTGAAGCCAGCTGTTGCTTGTTTGATAGGATTTAGGAGTCAAGAACAGCCGTTCATATGGAAAAGCAGCTTGGGTAGGGTAGAGCCTCTGTGGATCTCCAAGGTGGGTCACACAGTATTAACCAGGTTGGTGGAGTCTCAGATAATGACACCAGCCTACTAGCTCTCTGGTAGGTAAGGCTCAGCAAAGGGACAATGGCCTCTGCTTGCCCCAATGCTGGACACTCTGTCTTTCCCTGTGTATCACTGGTGCCCTTCAAGCTGCCACCCCTGTGCTGGAGCTCAGAGGGAGCAAGTCTGAATAGATGAGTCCATGTGTGGTTTCCTCAGGAGGAACTGCTTAGGGCTCCAACAGCCTCCTCCACTGACTCAATCCCTGCTGGTCTTCACAGCTAGAAGTTGTGGGGACTTATCTTCCTGGTACTAGAATCCTAGGTTGGGGAAACCTGGTGTGGGTCTTGTACTCCTTCCCCCCAAGATATTCCTCCTGAATTTGTATACACGTGGGAGTGGGGCCAGCCCTTTCAGTATCTTCACCCTTCCTATAAGTCTGGATGGATGTGATTTCTTTAATTCTGTAGTTGTCAGACTTCCATTCAACTCAATTTCTGACATTCCTGAGTAATGGTTGTTCTATAATTTAGTTGTAAATTTGATGTGGTTGTGTGAAGAGGCAAGCCACGTCTGCCTAAATCGCCATCTTGACCGGAAGCTCCCCCATAATCGTCTACTGAAAAATGATCCACTAGGAGCAATTTAATTAGTATGATGAAGCCTTGGCATTTATGGTTTTTTTTTTTTTTCACTTCTAAGTTTTATTATTGAAAGTGGAAAATTGTTGTAATTATGTAGCACTAGGTTTACACATGATCGTCTCAGCTGAGTTTCTTATATGTGGCAGACTCAGTTTGTATACTTATAAGTTTCTGTGCATATTGGGTTGTATCTGTCTAATAATTTAATTTTAATTGCATCTGGGTTGATATTTTATACAGAGAAATTGTGAAACAAGTTGTTCCAGAGATCAGTTCCAGTGTTCCAATGGTCAGTGTATATCTGCAAAATGGAAATGTGATGGTCATGAAGACTGTAAATACGGAGAAGATGAGAAAAACTGTGAATCAGGTAAAATGATTGAGGTTATATTAAATTTAGCTGATATTTCAACTTGATAGAATTGAACTTTGAACAATGATATTTAAAATAACAAAAATACAAAATTCATGCACAGATTTATGTTTTTGAAATAATCTGAAATATCTGTACATAGATTAATTGGTCATAGATTATCTTTATATGTTTTGAAAGTGTTTTAGCAGATAAGATTGTTCCTATGTTCAAGGTTCAAACATTACTTTCCAAAATATTATTTTACGGGTTGTTTACCTTTCTACACCATTTGGTATTATTTTTTTAAGACAACAAAATGAAATATGTTGAAACTCTAAGTACAATAAAAATCAGGTTTTCAATTATGGATCTTAAAAATAAGAAACAGAACATAGTAATTTCAACATGATACTGACTAAGAGGAAGCATAAGGGTAATTATTTCTATTTACATTTTGGTCCAAAATCAAAACAAAATTAGGAAGCAAAACCAGCATATAGGGAAAATACACCCAATTTATACATTTGTATTTTTTTAAATATAGCTCTATGAATACATTCTTAAAAACTTAATTTTTATACATAGCTACTTTTTAAAGATTTCATTTTATTTTTGTTTTTATTTTAAAATTTTATTTATTTATTTTTAGACAGAAGGCAAGAGAGGGAGAAAGAGAGGGAGAGAAACAGCAATGTGTGGTTGCCTGTCACGTGGCCCCCACTGGGGACCTGGCCTGCAACCCAGGCATGTGCCCTGACTGGGAATCGAACTGGTGACCCTTTGGTTCGCAGGCTGGCACTCAATCCACTGAGCCACACCAGCCAGGGCTATTGCTGTTTTTAATCGATTTGCAATGATATCCTTAGAAAGGAACTTAGGTGTTTTTATAAATCCTGTTTTATTGGATTTATTTGGAGCAAAGTATACTTGTCTCTTTTACTGCGTATACTAAATATATTGAAATATATAACATCAATTTAGGGAAAGTATATCTAAGGAAAGTGTACAATCATGAAGGCATTACTTTGAGAGTCTAGGTAGGAGTGGCAGATGTCAGACGCACACGTTACTGAGTGCTCCAGTACCAAGCCCATGATCCACAGTTCTAATTGATCACATCTTTCTTTCTTACTGAATCCAAACACCTTCTTGAGAACCTAATAATATATATCCCTAGGCAAATATTGTCAATTAAAATATAAGGGAAATGCATTTTAGCTTTCCTGGAATATGCAACTCAGACCACAAAGTCACTGTGTAAGTACATTTGGCTAATTAGTGGTCTAACAAAAGGCCAAGAACCCCAGAGATCTGAATGCAAGCAAACTCAAAACCACCGACACAGGCAGCTCTTATAATTTCAATGTCAATTAATTAGATTGGCTACTGGTAATAGCTTACTTATCTATGTGTTATTTTACTTTTCTGCATCATAAAGAAATACTTCAAATTCTGTAGGCTGCGTTAAGTATACATATGTTTATGTTAAAAACTTCAAAGCTAAAATATGTCTTATAACTTATACAAATATGAGATTTGTATCAATATAATCAAATAGATATCACAGTGTCTGTGAGACCATGCCAAGATTTCCACTCTTAGCTTTATATATATATATATATAAATTAACATTCCCAAGGATCACTAAATCCTAGTATAGGTTTGAAAATAATGTGAGGATTTTATCTTCTAAATAATTTAATTTAAAATTATAAAAAATTATTTACCTTACCAAAATCTAAGGGATGGAGAATATAGATGTTTTTTCCTCTTTTTAGTTTATTTAGTCAAACAGGCTATTACATTATTGAGGTATATTTAATACAATGCTAAATATTATAAAGCATTTTAAAATGAATATTTAATATCAATGCTGATATTTAAACTATCAATGTAGTTTAAATAATATAAACTATTTTCATTACTACTTATTTTATGCTTATGCATTTTTTTCCATGAAGCCAGTCATTCATTTACTGAATCTAAATCTCAACTTTGTAATTACATGCAGCTTCTCCTACTTGCTCATCAAGTGAATATATATGTGCCAGCGGAGGATGTATTTCAGCATCTTTGAAATGCAATGGAGAAGATGATTGTGCTGATGGTTCAGATGAGGTAAAAGTCTATCATTTGATTGAAATCCTTGAATTACATGAATTAGATTTAGGAAAGCAAATGTAATAAAAATAGAGGAAAGAGACAGAATCTTTATTCTTATCTGCCTAAAATGTTAGGGAAAGTAAATTGACTCTAATAATTTCCACCAATCACTGAATTTCAATGCTGTCTATATGCTAAACCCCATTTTCATTTGTAGGATTATATTCATTAAATCAAAACAAGCAAGCCCATAGTATAATAAATCTCCAATATTGTCAGCCACATGTTTATTTTGCCTGTGACTGTATTGTTATCATTAATAAAAACCGGAGCACCCACTTGTATTTAAACAGATGAACTGTGTGACTGAATGTAAGGAAGACCAGTTTCGATGCAGAAATAAAGCCCGCTGTGTCCCAGTTAGATGGCTGTGTGATGGAGTCCATGACTGTGTGGACGGCAGTGATGAAGAGGACTGTGACAGAGGTAGGGTGTCCGTGTGTGCACATGTGCCATGAGTAAGGGCACGGTAGTTAAGGCACTGTGCAGGATGTGCAGTGTGCTGGAGGCAGAAGATAAGGCCATTCAGTGCTTCTGTTTACTCTTCTAGTTTCATTACATAATTGTCTGTTCTAAATGAGTAAAATATGGATGATTTTCAGAGTATAATGTCACTCTTTGTACAGCAAAGACCACGGAGTGCAAGTCTTTACTGAGTATGTACCATGAGCACGGTTTTGGACTAGGTGCTGGGTCAGAGAGGGATACTGGAGGAACACAGCCAGCAGAACCACTAGTACAAAGTATTTGTAGGGGACGTTTCTCTTCCACACTGCTTGCCTTATTCCCAGTGAATAAAAACAAACTCTTACTATATTACTATAATATTTAAAACTAAAATTATACATACTAATATGCTGGATCATATGTAGATTATAGTTGTACCCCACATTTCCTTCTTGCCATATGGTTGAGAAAATGACCTACATTTTCTGTCAGTCTGGAAGACAACTTTGTGTTTTATAGTATATTATTTTCCAGCTATGTGAAGATATTTCTTGACAGATAACAGCTTTTAGTTGTAAGTCACCACAATACAATCAGTGATTGGTACTGCTGTTAGAGTTAAAGAAATGAAAGCAAAGGAATTGTGTGGTGAAGCTTATAAATTATATGGCAATTCTTATTCTTTGTATAAGGTTAAATACATTATTTAAGTAAAGATTTCTTTTAACCTGCTCACGAAATCTCTAAGTGGACATTACATTTCAGAATATTTTGGGCATCGTCCACAGAGATGATACCAGATATTGATGTAGGCTGCAAGGCACTTGAATAGGCACTCAGGGTTTATACAGAATAAATGTACCTAAAATACTTACTTTGTAAATACCTACTCACTTGAGGAAAACTATCTCCTACTTTGTCTAATATTATATCAATACTTTATGATTTGCTAAGATCTCCATCCCTGAACCTGATAAAGTGTTCTATTCAGCAGGAGAAATTCTAGCTCTCATTTGGAATCTGCAATGCATTACAGAGAACCGTAAAAGGTTAAACTTCCCAGACTACGATTTCTACTTTTGGTTAACTTCTCACACTAACTTTCTTGTAATCGGTTACTCTAGAGACAGAAAGCTTTATGGACCATCCATCTGTCATCCATAATCTTATGTAATCTCTTATGTAAAGACTTTGGAACAAAAATTAAGTCATTCATCTGTCTTCTACTGTCTAACAAGTGAGCTCTACCTCTCGACTTCAGTCACTGTAATGCGTAGATTTCTCTCTCCCATTGCTCCTTTCCTGGGGTCGTGTAGTACTAATGAAGTGGTCTTCAGTGCATCCTACTCATTGCTAGCAGGTTCATCTTATTTATGTGAACAACTGATTATGTCATTCTTTACACATCCTCTTCCTTCCTGGTTACACACAAATAACTCAAGCTGGGAGTCAGATTTATATGAAGAGAATCCCATTTTATCTTCCAAGCCTTATATTCTCTACTTCTTTTTATGTACCATGTATCACAGCCAAACTAGAAATATTCTAGCAACATCCCACATGTTTTTCAACATCTCTGCCAATAAAAATTATATCTGTCCTTTCAAGTCCATTTCACTTATTACTGTCTTCAACCCAAGTACAGTCTTTTTTTTTTTTAGTTTACCCAGCCATTCTCTGATTGGATTCTTGTTATCATTATAGTCCTTCCAATATAATTATTTGTGTGTTATCTGACCCTTTCCCCTGTTGAAATATGAGTTTCTTGATGCCAACAATTACATAGGCAAACAGAGCAAGGAAATATTTTTCAGGCAATGATATCATTAGGTACAAAGTCACAGAGGTGAGGGATAATTTAGCTGTTTAGGAACCACAATTAACTCAAGGTTTATGTTGTAGAACTTGGTTTTAATATTAAGGGTAATGAAAAGTTTTCCAAGCCTTTTACAGAATCTTCAACAGTTTTTAATAATTATTTTCAATATATTTTCAAACAGGTATAGAAAACAGAAGCATTCAGAGGAGCTTAAAGTATGGGTTATGCTTCATGCCTTTCACACAGTTTCTCCTTAAACTTTAGTGTGGATACAGATTCCCCGTCAGTGGTTCTGGATGGACTACAGATTCTGCATTTTTTACAAGCTCCCAGGAGGTGCCAGTGCTGCTGGTCAGAAGACCACTTTTTGAGTAGCACCGCTCCGTGAGAAATACTTTCTTTGCTGTTAGCTCCATGGGCCAAATAAGCTGACTGACAGTAGATTTTTCTATATGTAACACTGACACATATAAAGTCCATGCCTTCTGGAGGCCTGAATGCCTAATAACAGTGAAGTCTTTTTTTGTTTTTAATTGTTGTTCGAGTCAGTTGTCTCCATTTTCCCACCACCACTTTCCCCTGTCCCACCCACCCCCACCTCCCACCCTCAATCCTTGCCCCCTTTGGATTAATCCTTGGGTCCTTTATACATGTTCCTTGATGACCCTTCCCCTTCCTTCTCCCGTTATCTCCCACCCCTTTCCCGTATGGTTACTGTTGGTTTGTTCTTTATTTCAATGTCTCTGGTTACATTTTGCTTGCTTATTTATTTTGTTGTTTACTATATGGGAGAACATTTTCTTTTTTAAAGGAGAGGGTGATAATATTTGTGCTATGTAATAGCACAGATAATTTACTGAAATGAGAATCAGGAAATCTAGTGTTTTTTTTTTTTTCTTACCTTAATAAACATTTCTGTGATCATTTTTCCATGCTGTCAATCCCAACCACATTGAAATGTGTCCAGGAGCTATAGGAATATCTGAGTGTGTAGGGAGTAGGGAGAGGGAAGGGGACAATCTTGTCAGGATTTATCTATTCTTGTTTAAGATTGGATTTCATAAAAACTGTTTGAACAAAAGAACCTAGGTTAAAAAATGAAACATTACAGTAAATAATGGAATATTATAGCATTTGCCATCTGAGGTACCTTTCATATTTAAAAATATTCTATTAAATGTTTAAGCTTACTGAATTAAAGAGTTGAGTCTTTATTTTAATCATTTAGTGATGTGTCAAAGTTCCCTTTCCCTTCCTTACTCATGCCTTTAACTTTTATTTATTTATTTATTGCTGTTAGGTAATTAAATCCCAGTGAAGTATCTTGGTAGATAAAGTATTTGATCCTATTGAATGTATCCTAAAGCATGACCATGTTCCTATTTCTAGTATTTCATTTACTTCTAGGATGTTGTTTAAGTATTGGATACACGCACATCAAGGCACTGAGGAAAGAAAATACCAGAAGGAACCCCTCTGCTGTTACATCTAACTATCATCTCAACCTTGACCTATGAGCTGGCAGGAATTGAGTGTTGGGGGCTGGTTAAACATGGGCCATTTTTTCCAATTGAACCAGTTTTACTGGTTTACTTTAAAAAACTAAAAATCTAAATTACTATGGAATTAGAAACAACTTTTACATTTTCAAAAGTAAAACATGTTGCCTCAAGAAAACAGTGTTTGTTTTGAACTGAGCTCCCAAACTTTACTCCTTATAGAAATTTTAGTGGAAAAGATTGAGAGTTAATTCTCTTTAGTAAGCATGACCTTATAAATGTATAAGCTACTTAGGTAAATTACAACTGTAGTTGAACAATGATATAAAAATATTACTAGACTATTTAATTAAAATATTGTATATTAAAGTCTGTCAACCCAAGTTAATATGAGAATTCTATTTTCTGCAGTGATACACTTATCCAGGTTTATGTGAACCTGCTAAGGGCTCACTCATACTTAGACATAGGTTATTGTTAATTAATACATACTTTGTATCTTCTAAATACCTGTTGAGCTGATCAAGAGCATAATGAGAAAACTGAGATTTTAATTCAGCTAATCTCATCTAACTTATACCTTTTTTTAAACTGTGCTTCATGTTATTTCTAAATAAGCACTTTAAGTTAGACTTAGGAGGTGATGGAGCTAACACGGTGCATTTTTTATTTAAATTCTTTGTAGTACAATAGCAAGGCGCTAGTAGGTTATCACAGAACCTTTCCCTTTCCATTGCAATTATGATTTCATTTTTATTTCTCTTCTTCTTAATACAATAGTGACATATCTAGCACTCTCATGGGGAAAATTATAATATTATCTAATGTGATACTTTAGTGAACTCAATTTTTCCTTTCAACAATACTGATGTGTCTCAAATAGAGTTTTCTAAAATAATCTCAGGATGTCAAGTTCACACATTTTGTTTGAATTTAATTCATTATAAATTGGAAAATGCAAGAGATTTAATCACTAGAATGAATCTTTATTCTGCAAGAACACAACACTTTTCTTATAGTCTATGCATTTTATATTGAATTAAGTCAACACTCATAGTTTAAATGTCTTTAAAACTAAAGACTATACACCCTGGCTGGTGTAGCTCGGTGGATTGAGTGTGGGCTGGGAACCAAAGGGTTGCTGGTTCAATTCCCAGTCAGGGTGTATGCCTGGGTTGTGGGCCAAGTCCCCACTGAAGGCTATGTGAGAGGCAACCACACATTGCTATTGCTCTCCCTCTCTCTCTCCCTCCCTTCCCCTCTCTCTAAAACTAAAAAATAAATAAATAAATAAATAAATAAATAAATAAATAAATAAATAAAAATAAATTTAAAAAAAGACTAAAGACTATACATTGTATATATTTTTTTGTTTTCAAACAGAAAACTATTAAATCATGATATGTTTTATTGCATGGGTTTTAGTAATTTAGAATATTTTTAGAGTTAGGGTATTTCAGAGCTAAAAATTGCAGGATTTGAAAGATAGAGGCAACCAAAAGTCAGACATTGTACTGTTAGCAGTCTCACATGGCGGTATTCACCTCGGTGTTCTCAACAAGGACCTGCCTTTACCTGTATCTGAGAGTTTGCTAGTCCTTAGAACTGCCTATATAAACTGTACTTGTTCTGTTAAAGTTTTGTTCCAGAAAATCATACGACTCTTCTGATTCATGTCACTGTAAATTCTTGGTCTCAACTTCAACTATCACTCAAGATTCTAAGCAATCTACCTATAGTTCTTTCATCATCATTTTCTATCAATACTCATACCAAATTTTTAATAAGTTGATTTTCTTACATTCTACTTCACAGCAATAAAAAATCATGAGCTTTTTTAAATATCTGACCACCAAATTAACAAAGCTACCTACAGCTGTGTCTAGCCATTCCTCCCCACTTTCCATCAAAATGGAAGACTTGTCTCACCTCCAGTCTAAGAATAATCTTTTTGTTTTGCTATAGATCTCAAAATTTCACACTATCTTGATTCTCAAGGAAGTCATTATCAATTATCTTTATCTTGCATTTTCAACCTGTTTGTCTTCTAATTATTATTCTCAGAAATATTGAAGTGTGTTCAGATATCTGTTTTTCTTCATTCGAGAACTAGCAAAGCAGCATTTTACTAAACACCACCACTTCAGTAAATCAACTCCCTTAATTATTTAAATATGCCTACCAGGGCCTTCTAGTTAGGACACATTTTAGGTATTTCTCCAACCATTCTTTTGCATACATTTGGTCTTTAAATCGTAATTATCTCTTTGTTCTTTTCTAAATTTAAAATAATAATTCCATCTGACCACTCCGAGCTATACATTTTATGGCTCAGAAAACTATCTTATATTTTGGACACATTTATCTACTAGCCTGTTAAATGTAACCATAAGGTGGTCTTACCAGTACCTTAAGTGCATTGCCTGTATTTATTTTAAGTCTGCTTCTACTATTTTGTTCCTTTATTTACTAAACAACACCAGCATTCACCAAATTGTCCAAAAATTGAGTACTATAAATGCTCATTCTCCTCTGCCGTTCTGCATCTACTCAGTCCTTGGGTCCTGAGGATTCTGTCTCCCCAGGAGCTCTCAAATATAGCTACCCTCAGTTAAGTTAACATCAGTTCTAGTCTGCATTGCAGCAACCCCCTTCAAATTTTTATTTTATTTTTTTTATTTTTACCCTCCCGTGTTGTCTTTAACCCTCACTGTCTTGGTTTCGAAGTTCTCCACACTGTAACTAGAGCTATCATTCTAAAATTCAGATCTGATTTTGCCATTTCGTAAGTTAAATTTTTGATACTGGAAGTGAATTATTGGATATTTGCATGCAAATTAAAACTCAGAACAAGAGCTACTTGACTCTCACAAGCCTAGGCTCATTATTCACTCCAAAGAGCATCCATAAGATGAATAATGCTTTTTCCTAGGTATTTTCTAGGCTTGGAAGGATGAGCACTATTACTCCCCATCCCCATGCTTAAATGAACATATTTTTAAAAATATATTAATACTTTCAATCATCAAATATAGCTGATATGTAAGCCATGTTTGTTATCTTATGCATGAAGTTTAACTGGGTGAAATAATTCTCTGAGAGAAATCTTATTTATCTTAATTCTAAATACCCATCAACTATCTTTGTGCTATTACCTCATGTATAGTTTGCAAATATGACCTTATAAATCACTTTAACCATACCTCTTTTGTAACATAGGAAGACATTGAGTCCCAGAGAAATTAATAAAGTTGTCCAAAGCAAAATAAAGCAAGTTCTTAACTCCCCAACCATTGTTATATTATATGGTTTCCACTATATATTGCTACATACATACATATAACCTCCAATTTATTAGTACTTTGGATTCTTTGCATGTGGTAAATGTACTTAATTTTCAGTTAGAATATCCCTGCATTCTCAATGCTTTCTATTTAATTGTAAAGAGAAAAAAATTCAAACATTAAATAATACAAAAAAAAATAGGGTACTCTATTGAACAAATCTTGTAAAGATAACTCTAATATTTTATCACATAGCCAGTTTCTTATTTCTGCTTTAAAATTATTTTTCTGTGACTACAAAACCTTTTTGCTGGTTATTCTCTTTTTGGTGATTCAGTTTGTTAGTTTCTAGATACAGTTGAATTGCCTAATTTACTTGTGTTTCTTTTTTTCCCAGAACAACACAATTTTAGTGATGAAAATTAATATAATTTAAGATCTAAATTTTCTTAGGAACATAAAAAACTCAGAAACATAAAAAATGTGAAAGGAGCCCTGGCTGGTGTAGCTCAGTGGATTGAGCGCGGGCTGGGAACCAAAGGGTCCCGGTTCGATTCCCAGTCAGGGCACATGCCTGGGTTGCAGTCCAGGTCCCCAGTGGAGGCCATGTGAGAGGCAACCATACATTGCTGTTTCTCTCCCTCTCTTTCTCCCTCCCTTCCCCTCTCTCTAAAAATAAATAAATAAAATCTTAAAAAAATGTGAAAGGAAGTTAACTTAGATTTGACAAAACTTTCTTTTAACATTTTATTATTAGTTTTAAAGAAAACATGATATACATGAGGGTAATAGCATTTCGTTTTGAAAAGTAAACAATGAATACCTTTAAAAAAAAAAAAGTTTAGATACCCTGGTCAGTGTGGCTCAGTTTGCTGCAGCATTGTCCTTTAAACTGAAAGTTCTTGGGTTTGATTCCTGGCCAGGGCATATGCCTGGGTTGTGGATTTGTCCCTAGTAGGGGAGTGTGTGAGAGGCAGCCTACTGATGTTTCTCTCTCACATCCGTATTTCTCTCCATCCCTTTCCCTCTCTCTGAGTATGTCCTTGGGTGAGAATTAAAAAAAGAAAAAAAGAGCCCTGGCTGGTGTAGCTCAGTGGATTGAGCACGGGCTGGGAACCAAAGGGTCCTGGTTAGATTCCCAGTCAGGGTACATGCCTGAGTTGCAGGCCATGTCCCCAGTGATGGCCATGTGAGGAGCAACCATACATTGCTGTTTCTCTTCCTCTCTGTCTCCCTCCCTTCCCCTCTCCCTAAAAATAAATAAATAAAATCTTTAAAAAAATTAAAAAAAAAATAAATAAAAAAAGAAAGAAAGAAAAAATAAGTTTGGACACCTTGTATCAATATTACATAGAAAAAAAACTGAGATACTGGAATCTGTACTAAGATTTAGAGTAATATGTGCCACACTGACTAGCTTTAATTATGCTGTATCTGTACTTCTCTTTTTTGTTTTAAAATAAAGGAGGAAATATATGCAGAGCAGACGAGTTTCTTTGCAATAATTCTCTTTGCAAACTACATTTCTGGGTGTGTGACGGAGAAGACGACTGTGGAGACAACTCTGATGAAGCCTCTGACATGTGTGGTATGGCATTTCCTGTGGCTCTTGATTGTTTTCTCGTCCCCTGAGCTAACGCACCAAAGGGAATCGATGAAGTAGGGCAGTGAACCACAAATTCTACCATCCTGGGGTTAGATAGATAAAGTACAACCACAGATAACAACTTTTGTTCAGGTAACAAGAGATTACCCTGTTCAAAGTTTATGACTTTGTTGAAAGCACTCCTAAATCTGAACTTTCACATCAACATCATTCAAAAGATAGATTAGTCCTGTCAGAGAGGTTTTAGACTAGTTGACCTTGTGAACTGAGTATGGTTCACATAAAAACTTTGTCTTCATAACAAAGTTACTTTTGTCTAAAACAAATTTTTGACAGATAAGTACATGGAAATAAATGTGAATAATAAAATTATGTAGTTCCACATGTCGCCCACTACTGAGACTGAGGCTGTTGAGAGAAGGGAGATCTATATCTATAAATGTACCTATAGCTGTATTTATATCTATACAGATATATCTATATAGATATATAATACACATGTTAGACAGAGAAATTAAATAGGAGTTAGTTAATATTTGGTAACAAACTATAGAAATCATCCCTGAAACTATAGTCTTGGAGCTAGTTTATATTTAATTCGAAAAATCTTTAAAAAAAAATTTAGCGATTCTTCCAATTCAAGTTATGGTTTACTGACACTTGTCAGAGTAGTGCTTATGCAACCAAAAAGTCCAAATGTACAGGTCAGATCTTTACAATAAAGGATTATATTGTTGAATATTTATTAAAGTTGGTAAATATTTTTAGCTGCTCTTCTTGTTCTTTGTATCTAATCTCAGTAAGAAGGTAATTTCTTCTCTAATTGAAAGAAACTACTATTCCTGATATAACTAATAGTACATCCGGTGAGTTAAAGAATGCATAGCATGAGTTTTTAGACTTAAATCCTTTCTTCTATTTGGTGTGTCAAGTTAGACCATTATTTTTGGATAAATGATAATATTGACTATAAAGGTTACGGTTGAATAAAACATCCAAAATAATCAGATAACATTATTTCTTAAAGGATTTAAGGAGAGTGTTCTTTGTGGGTATGACCGATGAGAGATGTAACTAAATTTCCACTTCAGTTTTTTACATATTCTAATAAAGTGGACTCTATAGAATCTCTGGGGTGTATATTGTTTGTATATTGTTTGTGAATAAAATAGATATGAAAAAATAGTTTACCAAAATCAAGCCAGAACCCATTATGTTTATAAACAATGTTTGTTTGTTTTTTTCTTCTCCCCCTTCTCTCCCATTCTCTATTCCACTTCGGCACAAAACTAGTGGGTGAAAAGGAAATGTTTGGCAACTACTAGGACCACTTCCAGGGCCAGAAAATTAATCTCAGTGACATGCCACACAGCTACTGAAAAAGTTGTAAACTGCATTGAGCTTGATTCTCTGAATGTGTTTGCATTCGCTGAGTCACTGGCATCAACACTGAGTGAAACTATTATGTGCTGGAAACTGTACTGGAGGCTGGGAACAGCACATGGCTCTTTTTTGTAAGAAAATATTCTGGTTAGATAAATAATATTTTCCATACATTGCATTTCTCGCAAAGGTGGAATGAAGAAAACGTACAGGCAAGGCAGTGAGAATAAGCTGATCTCTGCCTACAGGAGATTTCAGAAAGCTACAATTTTGAAGGATCTATACTAAAAGGCACTATAGGCATAGTGAACAACATAGTGAAAAGTTATTTACTCAGTTAATAAAGATTTGTTAAGCTAGAGACTGTGATTATTTTTGGTGAGAAAGTGATCAGAGACACTGACATGGACCCTGGCTTCACACAGCTGAGAATCTAGTGGAACAGTGATCCTGACGATCACAAAAAATATATATATAGATATAAACTATGATATGTGCATTAGAGAAAATATAGTTAATTATGAAAATATAGAACAGAGGAATTTTATTCAATCTTGAGTTATGAGAAATGACATTTGAGTACAATATGAGTCAGAGATATATAGCTGCTGAGGAGGTGAAAGGAATGGGGCGTGCAAGAGAAGCAAGAAGTGGAAAAAACTTGGGGCAGAGCAAACTAGAGCTTACTAAAGGAACTGACAGATGTGTGTTCCTGGAGTGTACAGAGCAAGGGAGATAACTGGCTTAGGATGAAACTGAAGAGACAGGAGAAACACTTGAAGCCTTATGAATCTCAGTAGGGATTTTTAAAATAAATTAAAAATACTGAAGAATTTTAAACAGAAGAAGAATGTGGTAATATTTATATTTTTACAAATATTGGATAGAAAGAGGCAAGGCTAGGTAAGACAGAAGCAGTACTGTAGGCAAGCTGTGCAGTTAGCATCTATTTAGACAATGACAGCATGTGATGGTGAAGTATACACAGATTTGAAGGCTATTTAAAATGCAAAATAAATTGGATTAAATAGTGGATTGGTTACAGAGGACAGGGGAGAGGAAGTTGCCAAGTATAATTTATAGGGTGTTTTTGCTTGCATGTTTGAGTACATGGAAAATTCAGGAATAGGAATAGTTTTATAATTAAGATTAAAAGCCTGGTTTGAGATGCATTTGAGTGAACACTCAATTAAAGATTACAAGTAGGTGCTAGATATTTGGTTCTAGAACTTAAAGAGCCAAGCTAGAAATATAAGTTTGAGGGTTAGCATAAAATGTGGTAGCAAGTACTATGAGAAGTGTGAGATTTAGGCTAGGTAGAAGTAAAGCATCAGAGAAAAAGGGGAATTAGAATAGAATGTTGAGGGATTACAAGCACCTGCACAAATATGAGCAGCCAGAAAAAACTCAGGTGAGTAACCACAAAGGGATTAACAATAAGGAAAAAAAATGTGGCCAAAGAAATACAAAAGTAATAAAATGTCTCAAGAAAGATGGAATGTTTCCTGAAGAGTCGGGGGAAAGGAGTTGTGGAACAGGTAAAAAGATTCGTTTTGGATAAGAGTAGAAACCCCTTGTGTATTAAAAAATGTTGAAATGAGTTGATAGACACAGTATAGATGCTGGTCTATATGTATCATTTAATAAGTTGTTAACACATTTTCTCTCTCTTTATTTCTACTTTTTTATGTGTGAGATAAGAAGCATATTCATACATAGAACATGGAAGTTTGGTGTTGTAGGAAGATTTGAAAGGAATTCTTATTTGAATCATTATTGCAAAGTGTAAGAGAGTGATGGCTAGCTATATGTATAAGATATCCAAGTAGCATTCAGGGTTCACCTGGCATTGATATGTATTTATATCCGGAGTGTCAGTTAGCTTTGTGATATGATTATCTGCAATATCCTGAACTTCCCAGAAATAGACATTGGGATAACAGATGGTTTATTTTATCTAAGTTTGGAAGGTTTTTTTTAGACAACTAAGATGGAAAAGAGAAAATAACCAGAAAATTCAAATTATTTCAACAAAAGGGAGTCTGTAAATGAGTGCTTAGAACAGTGTCTGATGCGTAATAGGTCAGCAATAAATATGTGTCGAATGAGTGAATTTAGAGAGGAAGCATGCACACTAATATGAACAGAGAGAGGATGTAAAGACAAAAGAAGACATTAGTAAGTAAGGAACAAGTAGATGTATTAGTGGGCTGAAGCTGAGGTTTCAGCTAAGGCCGAGGAATGTCTTACTGAGACTTGGTGAATTTAAAAGTTGGAAAAGTGGGAGATAGTAATCAGAATTTGGAGCATTCAAATTGGTAGTATTGTAAATGAAGAGGTTGGAGGCAATGGTAAATCTAGCTATATCCATGTATAATAATACTCCTGTCTTCAAGCAACAGGAAATGTCATTGGCTGAATTAAAAAAAAAAAGTTGAAATCCACTGATGGCTACAGCTCCCTAGGGGAATGGGTGGCCTAGGTGGATTAGAGTAAAAAGAGAGTAGGTGTGAGAAAATTAAAGAGCTAGGAAGCCCACTCATTGGTTGGTTTGCTTATATGGATGTTGAAATCATGTAGGATGGTGTTATGAATTTGCATAAAGAGAAATAGCAATGAGGGTAGGTGCTACAATCCTCAGTGGATTAGGGAGGGAGTGATGTTTATGAAGTTAATGAGAAAATAGTAATTAGAAAAGGTATAATCAAATGCCTGACCCTCAAAATAGCAGTTTTTTGTTTCAGCATCTTTTTAAAAATAGAATGTGAAGATATGGTAACAAAATTCTGGAAGTTGTGGTAACAAACTAGGTTATCTTCAAATATGAAGTAACTTGAGGTTTTAGCAATTTAAGAGACATTCCTAAAATACCTAAAGGGAGGAACTATGCTTAGAGTAACAACCAGATTTCAACTGAAGCAAGGAAGTCGGCAAAAGAAGTGCTGCATATTTAAGGAACAAATAATGTAGCATTGCTAGAAGATTAAGAGTGACAAGTATGTAGGAGTGGTATGAACAAGGTAATGATAAGTCTATTATGCCATGTAAAGTATCTCAAATTTTATTCTGAAAGGATGAATAACTTTGGAAGAGATAACCAAATTGATGTGTTAGGTGGATTGTTCTGGTGGAGAATCTTAGGTTGGGCAGTGACACTGAGACATGTAGGATTCTCCTACAGTCAGTCTCTTACAGTCTGTAAGAGATAAAAAAAGAGCTAAGCTATTGTGACTGTAACTGGTATGCATAGAAAAAGACCGCAAATTTGGGACAATATCATCTGAACTTGTTGACTAATAGTCACAGTTGAAGATCAATGAGAGGAATGCATTTAAAATAATCCCAGACATGTGGCTTTGCTGTGCCCCTAACAGAACTATGGAAATAAGGCACATCTTATGTTTGAGGAGAAGAGAGTTGAGGAAAGATGATGGGAATTGAGTTTTGAATTTGTTGAATTTGAAATTCCTGTGGTAATTCCCTATAATTAATTGTGAGATATGGAACTTAGATAGCAAGTTGAAAGTCCTTGAAAGTGTAGATTCATGTACATCCATGAGAATGAATTAGAATAAGTAAGCAGAAGCTTTGAGAGTGAGAACATGAGGGGAGCAGGGAGAGAACCCTGTGATGTTCTAACTGTGCAGATGAAGAATTATAGATGTTTCCTACTTTACGAGCAAAAGTCTTTTGATGGGACAGTGATAGAAAGGACAAGTAAATAATTCTCTGGCTTCCATTTCTCTGGCTTCCATTGATATCGCTTTAATTTTCTCTCTCACCCCCACCCACACACACATATGCTAAAAATGAATAAACTAAGATCACCTTATGTGCTTTAAGTACATAGCTACACATTTCTTTAGAGAGTAATAAAGTGAAAAACCCAGCTATAGTACTACTGAGATATTTATTTCACTGAATGTCCTATTTTCAGTTTTTGGCCTGTAATGTATGCTTGCTGAAGCTCCATTCAGTGTGAAATTGCTCTCTCAGATAGCTCAGTGTCCTGTCATGTTGTGCAAACCGTCGACATGAATTAATTTAGTATACCAAGTGAGGGCATCTAAGATAAGGCATCTGGAAGCAAGACTGTGAAATTTGCCTCTTTTTCTTATTCCATTCAACATTTCAGCTGCGTACTCTTTTCTGTAGTTAATATAAATAGCTAGGATCATAAGCTTCTATTACCACATGTTTTTCTAGTACCTACATGTAGGAAATTTTCACAACAAAAGATATCCCAAAAAAGCTAGATAATGGATTTGAAATGAAAGAAAAAGACAAAAGAAATATTGTTCTTCATACGTCTGTGTACCCAAAGGAGCTGCTTTGATTTTTGTTGTTTTTTTTTTAGTCAAATTTATTTGCCCACCCACAAGACCTCACAGATGCAGAAATAACAGAATATGCTTGCAGCCGGAACGAATGTGCAATGGAATTGATGACTGTGGGGACAGCTCAGATGAAGATCAATGTGGTGGTAAATCCATTTAAAATGAAATAATTGGGATTCAGTGACTGTTTTAATATAATGATTTTAGAATTCAAAAAAAATTAAGAATGTTTCATGTGTATGAGTACATTTTTTTCTGGGACTTGCTCTTCTGACAGGAAATTAAAATAATCTGCTAACATTTTCTTTGCATAGTAGAGCTGTACAACTTAATTCAGAGTCTCTACTGGTCCCTAAATCTCTTTATAGGCACTGCATAAGGGAAATAACATAGTGGTTTAAACATGTTCTCTGTTAAATAGCTCCTTGGGTTGGAGTGGACTTCTCCCTTTTTCACAATTCTTAAATCAAAGGCTTTACTAAAGTTTGGGGCAAAATTGGTGATAAACACCAACTTAAACTGGTGTGAGGCATTTTATATTCCTTTAAAGAAATCCCACTTAAGTTTATATTCACACATTTTCCTGTGGAAATAAGATGATATTTACTATGAAGAAAATACTCTGTTATTTTATAAAAAATTTAAAAGTTTCAGAACTTTGAAATTTGACCTCAAGAGCTTCAAATAATGATTGTGAACTTGTGTTTTTGTTTTGTTTTGTTTTGTTTTTGTAGCATTTAGTAAAATCTTGGACTTGTTATTTGCTCAATAACTTCATTTTTACTTGATGTAACACTAATCATTCTTTAATGACTCTGCAGGTAAGCTTGCATATAAAGCAAAACCTTGTAAAAAAGATGAGTTTGCTTGCAGTAATAAAAAGTGTATACCCCTGGATCTCCAGTGTGATCAACTCGATGACTGTGGAGACGGCTCAGACGAACACGGATGCAGAACAAGTGAGTTAATTTTCGGTTAAAGTGCCCTGACACACAAATCCAATTTTTGCTTCATTATGACCATTTTTTTTCCTACTTTGGGGAAAAAAATGCTCTTCAAAATGTGCTTGAGTAATACCATTTTGTAAAGCTTTTTCCAAAGCAAACTTGAATATCACTTAAATTAATATTACAAAGTATGAAATAGGAAAGGCTGATTTTGCTATGAGTAAACTTGGAGTTGAAGCTGAGACTCAGTACCCAAATATAGACTTTGATGTCAGCAAAGAAATCTGTATCATTTAATATTTTAGTTTATAAAAAATAATTTGAATACTTTTGAATTTTACAAACATTAATATCTGTTAAATGATGATAATGATCTTAATAATTTTTCAATGTGTTAAAATTTTAATCTATTGCCAAATTATTCTTAAGAAAACCATTGTTTTTTACTCAGAATACTGTGATACTCGAGGTATAGAACTCGACTGTTACACATTTTATGTTTAGAAAATATATTTGATTTTCCATATTAAAAAATAATTAAACTTATGACCCTAAATTAAGGTTGCCTATAGAAGCTACAAAATACTTCCTACTTTTCAGTCTTTTATTTTTTTCTTATTTATGCATATAAGTTGTTCCTCACTGGTTGGTGAAGCAATGCACGTCCGGCTGTGGCCACACATATCATCTCATCCATAGTATAATTCCTCTCATGACTTTTACTTAATGGTAAAATACTCAAGAGTTAGTGAGGATTAATAATGGTTACAATTCTGATATTTAAGGTTTCCATTATTCTCTATTTTATTTGTTTAGGTAAAGTAGATATCATTTAATATTCCATGTATAATATTGTTTGCTCACTTAATTGCATTCTAAAATGTTTTCCTGAATGGGAACCAAAGCAATGAAATTGTAACAAGTATTCTGGGAATGACATATAACTCAAAGTTTCTCCTAACCTGTGTCACAGCCCACGACCATTGGAACGTATTACATACTCAATCCTTCCGCATATGTCCAGACTATAAAAGTTGAACTGCTGATCGTGCCGACCTGCTCAACAGGGTTGTAGCCAGGATTGTGTTCCTGAATACTGAGTTTAGTTTAACAATAAGTGGCTACATCTCTAGGTAGTTTCCAGGACATGCTTGGCTCTTAGAGAAGGATGCAGTGCTCATAGAAGTGCATCATAACATTTTAGAGTGCTTGTCATGACAATCATTGATTCCCGACTTCATTTTAGAAAGCGGAGTAGCTAGATAACAGCTATAAATATCTCTGCAGGCAGTTTGGTCCAAACTGTGGTCAATGTAAATGAGTTCAGTTTCTATCTGCTTCTATACCTTTTTATAAGAAAAAAGGGTGTATATGGTGAGAAAACCAAAATTTTATAAATTCAAAAACAATCATTTATGGTAAAATATGTATATTTTTAAATTAAGTATAAAATGAATTCCTACTTCAGGAATTAGAATTATGTTGGTTTTGAACATATTTTTAAATCCCAGTTCCCACTGAATATACCTGTGAAGATAATGTGAATCCATGTGGAGATGATGCATATTGTAATCAAATAAAAACATCTGTTTTCTGTCGTTGTAAGCCGGGATTCCGGAGAAACATGAAAAACAGACAGTGTGAAGGTATAGTACATTTCCTCAACAGCTTGCTTTTAAATCTTTAGGTTATAAAAGACTCCCAGAGCTGCTAAATTGTGAGATGACAGGGGACTGATTTTCATCAAAATGGTGTGTATCTATCTATGGGTTACTGGTTTTCCTGCAAGATTGGAAGTCCCTGGGGTCAACAGCCTGTTTGTTTGTATTGCTAAACTGACTATCACTAAGGCTACAAGGCCTTTTCTGTAGCTGATTCAGACCCGAAGGAATTTCAATAGTATTGTTACAGTTCTGTTTTGAAATGCAAGTAATGAAATTGCTGGTTCAGGAACCATTGGAGAATTACAAGCACTTCATGAAAGAGCATGTTTATGATGACCCATTTCTCTTGAGTTGTGGCATTTGCAATAATGCAATAAGTAATTCACTTTTAGAGAATTGTGGGCTTTTCTCCTAACACCATGTCTTAAATAGTGCTTTGTATTGCCAAGACATGTCCTTTGAAATTCAAAGACAGGATCTAAATAAATCTCTGTAAGCTTACTTGAGATCATTTAAAAATTGAGCATGCAGGATAGGCAGAATCTCATAGTAAGTTTTATGTAAATGTAATTTAAATCAGGGCTTTGACTGTAGTTACGAAATACTATATGCTCCTTCTACAAAGTTCTTCACTAAAATTGATATTATTGTGATTAGGATCGAACCTAAATGATGCTTTCACCTGCCAGCTTCCGTTACTATTGTCTCTTCATGTTATTCTTTGGTTTATAAAAAGGGGGGAGTGTATTATATAATGTCCATCAAAATTAGATTATTGAAATAAATCAATTATACTCTGCCAAAAGGGAAACAAGTGTATCCATATCATATACATTTTGAGTTATATATGTGTTTGGATTATTCATGACATTGTATTTCTCCATTACCATGGAACACTAAAAACTGGCAACATGTTTTCTTTAATAAGAAAGCACTTTTTTTTTCCTCAATACTAAAACATGTCCTGTTTCCTAGAAACTATCTATCAATTGTATAATAAAACACATGCTATACACACACACAATATTTTTAAGATTTTAATTTCAAATGACATCAATTAGCTCATATTTATTTTTGAGTAGTGGTTTCTGTTTCCTTTATATTTACAAATTTAGAAATCCTATTCTGAAAATTGTATTTATTGTTAGTTATATTTCATAACAAATATAACCTGCAGATTACAATCTGATTTAAATTGCTATGAATTCACTGAAACTTTTGCTGTGTAAATGAATAATTTTTGAACTCCAGTAAAATTTGTATCTTTAATAAATGAAGATCTAACATAAGGAGAAACAGTTTTGACCTGATATGGAGGGGATAGGCATTTCCTTAATTTGTAATCAAAATAATTTAAATTTGTGTTCTTCCCTAAGGACTTTTTTTTATGTCAAAGCCAAAACTATGCAACTGAATTGTCTTTTTTTTTGAGAGTTGAAAACAAATTTATTCAATACAAAAAAGTTGTTTTGTTGTTTTTATTATAACAAATAAAACATGAATTTATAAAAACTTGAAAATTTGTATTTATTATTATTATTAATTACTTTATTGTTGTTCGATTACAGTTGTCTGCATCTTCTCCCCTCCCCTCCCCCCACTCCCTCTAAACCCACCTCCCTCCCTTGCCTCCACCTTCCCCTTTCATTCTGTCCTGTGTCCTCTATTGTGGTTCCTGAAAATCCTTCTTCTCATAGTCCCCTCCGCCCTCCCCTCTGGCTATTGTTAGATTGTTCTTAATTTCAATGTCTCTGGTTATGTTTTGCTTGCTTTTTGCTTTTGTTGATTATGTTCCAGTTAAAGGTGAGATCATATGGTATTTGTCCCTCACTGACTGGCTTATTTCACTTAGCATAATGCTCTCCAGTTCCATCCATGCTGTCACAAAGGGTACAAGCTCCTTCTTCCTTTCTGCTGTGTAGAATTCCATTGTGTAAATGTACCATAGTTTCTCGATCCATTTATTTGTAGATGGGCACTTAGGTTGTTTCTAGCACTTGGCTATTGTGAATTGTGCTGCTATGAACATTGGAGTGTGTAGGTCCTTTTGAATTGGTATTTCAGGGCTCTTAGGGTATAATCCCAGCAGTGGAATTGGTGGATCAAAAGGCAGTTCCATTTTTAGTTTTCTGAGGAAATTCCATACTGTTTTCCACTGAAACTGAAATGTCTTGAGGAAATAAATATCAGAAATAACAGAAGTAGAAAGGGAATAACAGTTGTGAGGCATCGTTCTAGATGTTGGACAAGTGTGGGATCCCTCTATCCTCTGCCAATGCACACAGAAGAGGCATTATAACAGAGATGAAGGGAAAATGGTGATTCTGGCCATTACAGACCTATCTGAGGATACTGAGATTTTATTAAATTAACCAGATTTTTGCTTATTTTGATTTCCTATGAAAAGAAAACCATACTATCAAATAACTTAAAATATTTGTTATAATAGTCTTTGATGAATGTTGATGGCATAGATTTTACTCAACTCCTGGTGTAATATTCATTAAAATAAGTAAACACATTTTTTGCCTCTTTATCCTGCATTTCGCACATAGGACTGAATTGTCTTGAGAGTGCACAGTGTCTAATAGAGACAGCGGGATCAGAAGGGGAAGCCTGCCTGTAAGCCGCGGCACTGCCAAGTGCGGGTGTCACGGGAAAAGCCCTCCTCTCTACCATGAGCCTTTGGGACACTGTTCAGTGCTAAACAAAAGATAATTATTATCACTGTGTTTATCCTTAATTCAAGGGAAGGGCTTATATCACAAATTTATTACATAATTAAGGAAACTATCTGGGATAAAAGAAGCCAAAGAATTATGCTGACTGAAAGCAAAAGAGAGAGAAAATAGATAATTGACCAGAATCACCTGATTTCAAACCTGGCCCTTCTCACACCAGTAACATCAGAGGCAGGTGCTGAACCACAAAATATTGCCTGTGATTGATTGATTGATTACTTATAATGTATACATATTTATTTATATAGGTGTCTGTTTTTGTTTATTTCACATTGCCCTTCTTGTTACATAGTCACTTCATATATATGAAACCAGAGGTGTATTAGCAATATATCCATATCTTCATTCTCTACCAAGCATTGTACAAAATGCTTGCAATAAAAAATGAATAAATCAAAATTTATGCCCTGAAGAGACTGGCAGTCAAGTAGGGGATATAAATATATGACAATATATCTAAAATATAGTGTGAACAACGTTGAAAGAGAAAAAAATCAAAACAGCAGAGCATAGAAACTGTGGGATAGATAGTTACTACTTTACATTGATGGAGACCAAGAAAGGCTTCACATCAGGTGGATCTTGAGAAATGAGTAGAAATTCTTTGCATAAAAGTGGGAAAGAACATTATAGGACAAAGGAACAGTATATGGCATGTGCAGAGGTATAGAGTTGAATAATCAGAAACAGGCTTAAAAGAAAACTTCAAGATCTGTTTATTTGAGTAAATGCAAACACTAGGGGAGTTTGAAATAGATATTTCAATGTGTTAAGTGGGTTAACAGGCCATGTACAAACAACTGATAAATTATTATAGTGAAACTATTGTAAAAAAGTATCATGACCTAACAATATTACATAAGTCACTGGTAAAGTTTTGAAAAGACAAAAAATTAGAAATAAGAAAAAAAGAAGTTTGTCATTTTGAAGTGTAGAAGGAATAGAAGTGATAACTGGGGTATGATGATGCAATTTTGACCTCTTCTTTTCAGATATTAATGAATGTTTGGTCTTTGGCACATGTTCACATAAATGTATAAATACAGAAGGATCATATAAATGTGTATGTGACCAGAATTTTCAGGAAAGAAACAGTACCTGCATAGCAAAAGGTAAGACTATGAACATTATTTCAAATGCTAGTATAATTTTGCTATAAATATATTATGGGAAGGCTCATGCTGTATTTTAGAAATAACTTCATGCCTGATAAAATAAAATAAGTCTATTTTTAATGTTTATTAAGTTGGTCAGTTACTTATTGTTCTTAATTTAATTTGTGATGGTTTGTAGATAAGACAAATACACGGTTGCTGCTAAAAATCACCTTTGTGTTTGAATCAATTTTTCAGGGGACATAAAAGTTTAAAACCAAATGTGATAGAATAGGAAAGTATCTTTCTTTATGGTCTACTCTCAGTGTATTGAGACATTATTACACCATTGGGATAAAAATAACAAGTTCAAGGTTAGCAGTATAAGGAGAATAGAATTTTGAGTAAGAATTTACAAGGTTTTAAAATAAAATCATGTGTTTAAACTCAGATTGCCTCCACTTAAGAATATTACTTTTTAAAATTAAATGACAGTTATGGATTTGGGGCTTTATTAGATATGCATTTTAATGTTCATATTTTGTTAAATATTATTGTAACTTAGATGTTGTTAGCCACAGGGTCTGATTGGGCAATGTTAGTAAGATGCAGTCATTACAAGGGTGAGGCAACGTGATGTAGTACATCGACAATGAACTAGGGAGTCATATGTACTTTGCCGACTGTGTGGCCAGGGAAGTTCTCTAACTCTCAGCCTCAGTTCCTCATATGCAGAATGGGAGTACTAGTACCTATTTTCATGGTTGTTGTAAGAAGAGCAGAAAAATTGTGAAAGGCTTCACGCAGTGCCTGCCACAGAGTGCACTTTCACTAACTGAGAACTACTGAACCTATAGAGCTGAACGATGACTCAAGTATAATTATTTTTGTAAATTTGTCGATACTATATATGCCATTCAATCTTTTTTATAGTGCCATTAACGTTGTAATTAATATTCTCAGGGTTTGACTGAGGGTTTTACTTGTCTCAGGGTGCACATCACATCAGTGTTGTATTGTAGTTGTCAAACTTCAGGTTAGAGAGTTCCGTTTGGCATGATTCTAAGTGGTATTAAGATGATGTCACTTTAATGTATCAAATACTGATAACTTTGTATAATAAAAATAAAATAGTATTTCACCTACATACATATTGGAAGAAAAAGATTCTTCATGTCTTAATTTATCATAAGGTAGTGATCACACAGGTACATAAACTAAATGCTTAGAAATGTTTAAAGCTTAATGTGTACACAGTATAATATCTGCGTATTTAGAAAACATTAGAATATAATGCATTGTGACATACCAAAACAAATCCCTCTTCATGAAAAACATAATTACTACATATACCTAACCTGTAGCCATAAGGTAAGTTTGCCCTAGGAAAACCGACATTAATAACTCTTAGAAATGTTTAGGTAACTGTATATTTAATGTAAGTTTGTGAAGATTAAAAAACAGTGTGAAGTTGGTTGACTTTTATTGAGGTAAGAAAGAAACTGTTTTAAGAATAACAATTCAAGATAACTTAACAGTACAATCATTGTTTTACATTAGTTGAAATTTACTTTATTTTTGTATTTTATTATAATAATCTCCAGGCTCTGAAGATCAAGTTCTCTACATTGCTAATGACACTGATATCCTGGGTTTTATATATCCATTCAACTACAGTGGTGATCATCAACAAATTTCTCATGTTGAACATAATTCAAGGATAACAGGAATGGATGTATATTATCAAAGAGATATGATTATTTGGAGTACTCAGTTTAATCCAGGCGGGATTTTCTACAATAGGATCCATGATAGAGAAAGAAGGCAAGCAAACAGTGGCTTGATTGTAAGTAAGCACATTGAATATTTCAAAGCTCATACCTTATCATCTCCCTATTTTATTTTAATAAATCGATCAAATATCTGATTATAAAAGGTCATTAAAAGGTTCAATGATTCTTTCCAATATTTTTCCTATATAGAAAAATAATTAACTACTTGTTCATTCTTATAGCTGCTTAAACATTTATTTTAATTGCATGATATTATGCTTTGTTTTAATGCATTTGACTTAGTTATATAAGAATAGTAACATAATACAAAACATTTCTACATTTTGTATATTTTTATACAAATTACTGTATATATGAGTTCTTTCTCATCATGAAATGAGCTTAGGACCATTACTTTGTTTTTGTTAGAAAATAAATTGGCAAAATATGCAGGAAAAATAGTTTCATTTTTTACTATATGAGAAATATACTTATATTCTAGGGTAAGAGATCAATTCCATAGTGTAACCACTTCTTCTGACTTTTGGTAACTATATTTCAGGGAACCTCCAAAACAGAGCAATATTTTTTGTTAGTATACGATGGACACATTGATTATCATGGTTATTCTTTTTTTTTAAACAATGACTTTTTTTTTAAGATTTTATCGATTTACTTTTAGACAGAAGGGAAGGGAGGGAGAAAGAGAGGGAGAGAAACATCAATGTGTGGTTGCCTCTCACGTGGCCCCCAGTGGCGACCTGGCCTGCAACCCAGGCATGTGCCCTGACTGGGAATTGAACCGGCCCTTTGGTTCGTAGCCTGCGCTCAATCCGCTGAGCTACACCAGCCAGGGCTATCGTGGTTATTCTTTTTGAGGAAAATAAACTAGAACATTTGTTTAGACTTGTGGTTGTAGACCATCCTTTTCGGTTTTAGGTAATGTCAATTTATTGCATATTTTATATTTTGAAGGAATCTTGGAGAAAAATTACAGGTAAACACTTTTTTTTTATGGTGCCTGGCCCATTGCTATACAACCAAAAAGTGAAGTGCTATCACAGTAGAATCAGGCCTCTGATTCTGGAAGGCCTTCCTATCTGGAAGTCCTCACTGCCTTTACAGTGGTACCTACCATAAAAATGTCAACTACATAAATACCATTTGTTAGAACTCTGGAACATATTTTTATCAGTTGTAAATAGCAATAAGCTGGTTTTAAAAGAAGCAATATTAGCTGTAGAACTGAGGTGAGAGATTAACTATGAGTGAAAGTCCATATACATCAGAGTTGTTTCTTCAGTTCTTCCTTCCTCATACATGTTATATGATAGCTTTAGTTCTATAAAGAAGAGTTATCTGACAGAACCAAGACACTGAGTAGATCACTCTGCCCTCCATCACTCACACATAATCTACTTCTTCCTCATCAGACCAAAAGGCAGACTAAGAGTCTTGGCTAGTTTTACCTTTCTTTATCTCTAAAACAGAAGTTTGTTTTGCAAAAACATTGCTCTGATGGTGCCGTTACATCTGTTATTAATGAAGTGACCAGGGATGTATGCCATGGAGTTACACTGCCTAGGTTCTAATTTTGTTCCTATTGCTGATTAGCCTCTTAGTTTCTCTAAACCAGGGGTGTCAAACTCATTTTTACCAGGGGCCACATCAGCCTTGCAGTTGCTTTCAAAGGGCCGAAATAATTTTATGACTGTATAAATGTAAGTACTCCTTAACTGTTAAGGACTTGAAATTACATTCAGCCCTTTGTAGGCAACCACAAGACTGATGTGGCCCCCGGTGAAAATGAGTTCAACACCCCTTCTCTAAACTCTCTATTTCATAAAATTTAGCGTAGAATATTCATTATATGTTTATTAATGTTAATAGTTCTTGGCACATAGTAGCACTATCTAGATGCTTGCCATTAACAGGATTATGACGGCATAATGATTGCAAGGTGTTCTTCTCTATTGTCACACTAAAAATTATTTACAACTTACCCTTGTCTGAATTTTTAGTTGCTAAAAATACATCTATAATATTTCAATATAAATTTTCATTGGAAATGGTTTGCTAATTATTTGGTCGTATGGATCTCTCTAGTGGAACACATCAGCACCTTTCCCAACCCCTCCCCCGAGGTGTGCTTTCCTTGCCTCTCTCTTTCTCCTCAGCTCCAAGGGACCTACTTTTGCCTCTGCAACTATGAGCCCATTTCTTCTACAGCTCACTTCTACCTCTATGATCTTCTACATAAACTTCTCTCATTAAAAAAAAAAAAAAAAAGAAAGAAAAAAGAAAAAAAAAATCAGCCGTGGCTGGTGTGGCTCAGTGGATTGAGTGCCAAACTGTGAACTAAAGGGTTGCTGGTTCAATTCCCAGTCTAGGGCACATGCCTGGGTTGCAGGCCAGATCCCCAGTAGGGGGCATGTGAGAGGCAACCACACATTAATGTTTCCCTCTCTTTCTCCCTCTCTGCCCCTCTCTAAAAATAAATAAATAAAATATTTAACAAATTTATTTTAGTCTTGTGCTTAGAGAGATTGATGATATATAGTGTCATCTTCTGAACAGAGTTTATTTTAGGTCAGAGAAGAAATTTGTTTAATGTTTGGTAACTAAGTATTTATTTTTATATACAAAATAAAAATGAATATATTTTATTGGCATATTATATATTTATTTAGTTGCATGTATTTATTTTACATATTTTAATCTTTAATTTTATTCATGTGGTATAGACTCTTTGATAGACAATGGCAAAGCTATTGATAAGACTCTTTCCAGTAGGATATGAAACTTCATTTAGCCTTATAATTTTAGTGATTCTTTGTGTTATATCTTCTAAACTTTCTGTTTGTATTTTTTCTTTCTCTTTTTAGACCTACACATGGCTGATAGTTTTCATTAGGAATAAAAATATGTAGCAGTAGAATAAATTTTCTATGAACCCATTATAGCGAGTTAAATGTCATTATTACAGGTTGGGATCTCTGAGCCATGAGTTTTAGCACTGTGTTCTAAGCCATTAAGCATTCCACAGAAGTTTTAACGTATGCATTCTTTTTAAAACAGTACTTAAGCCTACACTAATGAGGGTAATTGTTAAACTTTGCCTCCTATCTTTTTGTAATCCTGACATCTCAATATTTCAGATATGGAATATAGTCATACTGACCAACTTAATTTAATGAGCAATGCACATTCTAGAGTAATTGAATGACTTACTTATGGCCATGCAGCTACAATGTGACAAAATTTAGACTTTAACTTGAGGGATTGTAACATCTTTGAGTCTCAGCTACTCATCTGACAAGTATAGTATTGGACTAGATAATTCTAAAGTTCCTCCCAGAAAATAAATATATTTATATGATTTCCAAAAGATGTGTGTCACAGTTATTTTTCATCCAGTTATTAGCTGGACAATTTGTATTTATTTCCCTAAAATTTATCTTGTATATAAATAATTGATTTTCTACCCTTATAAATTACTCTGACATGTATTTGCTCTTTTATGGTCACCAACTAGTCATCCATTAGTTTAATGAATACATGATCTATTTCATCTAAGTTTTGATACAAATATTAAATGATACTGACCTGAGAATTCCTCACCCTTTAGTAAATAAAACTCAAGATTTTCTTCTAAGCTGAATGTGGAACATTGGTTTCTTCTTCTGAGTCAATAGGTGAAAGAAAGAAAAACGCATAGCAAACTGTTCACACTTTACTTATAACTCTATTATTTGTGAACCAAATGAAAGGGGTTAGCCATGTGATAATAGAATGCCTTGAAACCATATTCACAGACACTGAACATTTTGGAATATTTCCATCTATATAAAGGGTAGGAAATATTTTGTATCAGTTATCAGAGGAAGATATTCAGACAACTAAATGTTTACTGAAGTTCCAAAGAAAGGTAACATTTAATATGACATTTTTGAATTAGTGAAGAGAATAGACTTCTGTAATCTCTGAAAATGATTGGAATACTAATTACAGTTATAAATTTAAATTTCAAATACAAAGTTGTTTATTTACATATAGAAGTGCTTATGATTTTATAACCCCTAGGGCTATACAAAAGAGATGATATTTTTCTTTAAGAAAATTAAATAATTTAAAACTTAAAAGACTAACATGACTCAGTTTATATATAAGCTATAAAGAGATATCTGAATTTGAATTTTAGTAATAAAAACAGACTATGATAGCATTCTGCAACTGTTGAACATACTTTCTGGAAATGTGTCATTTAGAGTATGAAGTTCTGTATAACAAAGCACATGATGACAAGCACTATAAAATAAGTCAATGCTTGTAAAAATGCAAATGACTAAAAATACAGATTAGGTTTTTACCATTAAAGAACTAAATATTCCTGAGCAAAAACCTACCTGAAATGAATGTGAGATACTATTTTTGGTATTTTCTTTATTATGCAAAAGAAAATGTTCAGAATATGCATGCTTATCATTTATTTATTAATAATTGTATCTTTTATTCAAAAAGTTGATTAGGCCATTTCTTTTCCTGAAAATCCTTTAACAAAATATCCAGTTAAGTTATTTTTACCCAGTTTCAACTTTTAATTGGATTTCTAGCTAAAAACCTCACACTCAATATATGGTCTGTGGGTCGATCACCAACACACACACTTGAGTGTGTAGGTGTGCACATGTACCCATACTCAAGTATGTGTGTGCACGTGTGTGTGTAGCAAAATCTTCAAAGTGCTATTTAAAAACATTTAGGTACTGGTAAAAATCAATAGTTTATTTTTTCTTTTTTTCAATTTTTTTCATTATTATAAATTGATGTAACCATTAGTGTTCTAAATTGAAACTGTCTATAGTTGTATAACGAGACTACTTTGAAAACCATCTGAGTTTATTCAAACCAGTCCAAAACTATAATCATTTATTATGAATAATTTAGAAGAAATCTGAAACTATCAGATTATTACATTATTGTCATTTTGTGTTGTTGATTGCATAAGAGAGGCATTTAACAATATATACTAAAGTTTAATTGTTCTGTAACAATTGTGTCAATAACCAACATTTTACTGAACATAAATTTTATATAACCATATAAAATTATGATTTTATAATTAATAGTCCTGAAGAGATTATTGATCAGACAGTATAGCATTTTAAGGAGAACCAATCAAGTTTTATTGTTTCATACCCAAACCATTATTTAAAAATTTCTGTTTATTAGGGGTAGTGCTGGGTTCTCAGGGTACAATAATGATAACATAGAGTCTTGTTCTCATGAATTTTAGATTCTGGGGAACAAAGACAAAGTCAAGTAAACTCATAAATAAATAAAATCTTATTTTACAAAGTGTGTTGAAGGAAATAAATAATGGACTAAAAAAGAAGCACTTTGATATTGTAAACATTTTTATTTTTTTATAGGATGATCAGTACAGGCCCATTCTAAGAAAGATTTGAGCATAACCTAAGAAGAAGTAATGTCATCTTATTTATATATCAGACAACTAATTTGCTTTTTATGTAGAGAATGGATTTAGTCGGGGGAAAGCTCAAATAGACATAGACTGTTTAGGATTGTGTTCTAAATTAGAGATAGTGATAGGTTATACTATTGTAGTCTCAACGGATGGTAGAAATTTAACTTAAAATGTTTGCAAATAGGATTAATGTGCAAAATGAAACTAGGAAGGACTCAAGATTAATACCTAAATTTCTGAATTACACAACTTGATGGGTCATGAAGATGATAAACTTTGGGTTCAGTTTTAGTCATGTTAAGTCTGAGGTTAAAATTATGATAAAGTGTGGCCACTGCGTTAGGAAAAAATCAGAGAATGTACAGTCACAGAAACTAAGAGAGACTGGTATTTTGAGAGTTTTAGAGTTGAAACAAAGAAGTATTCAGTATATTTGGTGACAGAGAGTCATGAAACGTCTTGACAGTGCTTGCAGATACCAACTTCAGAGGGCACTCAGTGTTCTACCTCAGTGATGCTCCAGTGGGGACGACCCCCTCCCCAGGGGACGTTTGGCAATGCCTGGAGATGTTTTTGATTGTCACAACTGGGAGTGCTGCTGACATCAGTGAGGGGAGGCCAGGAAGGTTGCTTAACACCCGACAAAGTATGAGCTAGCTCCTCACTATGAGGATTTCCCTGACCAAAATGGCGGTAGTGCAAGAGTTGAGAGCCCTTTCCTTACATAACAAAAATGCCAGTCTCTGCAGTCAAGGTTTAAGTAGATCTTTTTGTTTGTTTCACCATTATATGTAATAATAACCCCAAAATACAAAATGGTACTAGTATCAATCATTGATACAGCAGTTATTCTTTTTTGATCTCTTGTTTTACCTCTCACCTTCTCAAGTCTCTTTTGCTGGATTTCTCTTTTCCTTCCCTCTTACATTTAAAATGTCTCTGGGCTCAGACATTTATCATCTTATTTTTAAAAATGTATCTTCACTTCCTTGTAGAATTTAATAGCTTCATGTTTTTTACATATTCTTATGCTAACAGTTACCTAGTAAACATTAGGTTCTAACTACTTATATTAGGTCTAACTACTTATATTGCTTTTCTTTTTGGATGTTTAAAAAAAATCCTCAAAGTAGCATACCTAAAAATAAACTTCATATATGACCCACAAGATCAGATTTCCTAAGCTCATTAAATGGAAACCTCATTTTCAAATGCTCAAAATAAAAATCTTGGAGTCATCATTGACCCCTTTCCTCTCATAATTTAAAAACCAAACAATACTATCTAATCCACCTTACAGGTATGTGCAGGATTTGACAACCTGACAACATGGCTCCAATTACTTAATTTTGAAGCATCATCAACTTTCTTCTCAATTAGTGCAACAGCCTCCTAGCTGGTCATCTTGTATTCCTTTTTACTCATAACACAGAAGCCAGAATGCTCCTTCTGAAGCATAAACCACTTCACATCATGTCTTTAATCAAAAATATCCAGTGGTTCCTCACCATTTCTCATAATATTTTACAGGGTTAAAAAAATCTAGTCTTCTGTTATTTTTCTGACTTCAAGTATTACTGTCCACCATACTCACTCTTTTCCAGGGAAGCATTGATATATATGAAGTTCATCACTACATACTAATATAAGAACTTTCCTGAAACATTTTCTTGGCATAAAATATTTTTTGGCCAGATATTCTACATGACCCAATTCCTGAACTCTAAATTTTTACTCAGATATAATCTTCTGAATCCTTAACTTATTGATAATTGCAATCTATTACCCCACTCCCATCCCAGAATCCGTAGTGACCTGCTCTTTTTGCTAAACTTCTGTGCAGTTTACCATTCTATTATGTTTATGGTCTGTTGTCTACTTCGTGTTGCTTTAAATAAATTCCCAAATGGCAGGGATTTTTGCTGTTTTGGCCACCACAGTAATCTTAGCATCTAGAACACTGCCTGTCATAAAGTAGGGCAAAGAGGGTGGGTGGGTTGAGGGAGAGTAGTCGCAGGAAAATGGAGACAACTGTACTTGAACAACAATAAAAATAAAAATAATAAAGTAGATACATCATTTTTTAATTAGAAGTAATAAATTAACTGATAGTCTTTGGTAAGCAGGCTGTAGTATATCAATCTGAAAAGTTACCTTTTATAAGTTATTCTTCTCTTTCTCAATATTCAATTAATCACAAGTTTAAATACATTTATCTTTAGCTATATCAAATTTCATTCACCTCTGTCTTACAGAAACCTAGATTAAACTTTCACATTCTTCCTCTGGAGTCCATGTAAGCCTCCTCTGATTTTTCTGTATCTATTTTTGATCCTAAGATCCAATCTATTCTCCAGACCACAGCCAAAATAATCTCAAAATTTTAACCTAATCACCATACTTCCCTTTTTAAATCCTTCTAACACATTTCCACTAAGAAATCACTGAAGTACCAGCCTCTCTATCACACCCTTCTCATATCCTCACACACCTATGAACATACCCATATATACCCCAAAACACATTGTTTCTAGCCATACATAAACCATATTTTATTTCCAAGAATGCAACTTCACTTCAGAACCTTCATAAATAATGTCTCCTCCAGCTCCTTTAATTATTGTGATGAGCCAGGACTGAGACTACCTTCTTCAGGCATCAGAAATCTCAGCCTACATAAGGGATTTTCAGGTCTTCCAAAACGCCTAATGGAACTTAATGTTCTAAAGGACAGGGTCGCAGAAAGATCAACTATTATCTAAAGAAAGACCATTATAAGCTCAAGAAATAGCCTATGAGGTGACCTCATTGTTATTCCAGGTTCTGTTAAGACTTGGACATTGTATTGGCAGTTTATCTTGGGAGTAATAAGACAATATAAAGAAAATTTTAATGAAACTTGCAAGAAAATTACATGAAACTCAGCATTGTGTACACTCACATATTTGCAAACTCAATGAATTTGATGTATGAGAGACATTGAATTGTAAAAGCCCAATTTATGTGTTCATAATACATACGCATATATAGGTCTGCTACACAGACTGAATATTCCTGTTCATCCACAAGATGCTTACCCAGTAATTCTGAAGACACACTATCAACATTTGCTTCTACGAATCTTCTTTTTCTATTGTTTATTGTGTCTTAACACCCTTTCTTATAGATACATGATTTGTCCATTAAAGTCAACTTCTTTTGCCTCTTTAAGGCATGGGTTTCAAGTCCGTTATATAGGTAGGTAAGCTAAATGTGTGAGACAGGGTGCACGTGGATTAGACCCCCGGCTGAGGGCGCAAACTGCACCCATTGACTACTGTTCTAAAGGGTGACATGCCTTTAATTTTTACAAAGTAATTTAAGTTTTGAAGCAATATAGCTTTAATTTTTAAGTCAGAATCTAAAGTTTTTTAACCTAAATTTATTCCTCAACCTATCATTTTACAACCTCTGCTTTTAGATAACTCTGCAGTACATCTCGAGTGTTATGCTTGTTTAAACTGTAAATGTCAGAAGGCAACTTGATTCCTTAATTCCAGATAACTGAACAGGAAGATGATATCAAAATTACTCCCTTAAATAATGACACATTTTTAACTTACTTTTACATTTTTACACTTAATGCATGAAAATTCATAATTAACATTAGATATATCCTTAAGGCTATATAAAATGCAGACTTACGTAGAATGGATAATATTTTAAACTGTAAAACTACCTACTATTTACAATTTCTTTTGAAGAAGATATTATTTCACTTGAGTAATTTTAAAGCTATGTTTATCTAATATAGACCAAAAATGTAAATACTGTGAAATACACCATACACACATTTTATAGGGTGGCTTTACATCTTTGTTTTAATAGCATTATAGTAGGAGATAATTAGGTTTAGTAAAATAAACTGACTTTTCTTTTCTCAGGTTTACATAAAGATGAAGAACAAAAACAAATAAAATAGGTGATCACCTCAATCTAACCTGTGTTAACTACATTTTCTTAAAGTATATTGCTAACTATAAGAATTTTGTTAAAAAGAAGACAACATTTCCATGGATCAAATATTTGAGATCCTCTTTCATAGGTTTTTCTCTCACCTTGATTTAGAATAAATAAGTAAATAAATGTCTCCAGTGATGTATATCTTCAGTTTACTGAAGCCGGGGTAATAACAGATGCCTTACAGTGCACAGCTATAGAGGATCATTTGTTTAAAGTAATAGCCTCTTTTTTTTTTATAATTCAGCTGCCAATTTTTCTGTAAGATTTAAGTATTTCATTCATTTGACTAATATATTCCTACAAAAAGGAATGTGTCGGGCCTCAAAACTTTGGCTGTGTATTTGGAGAGTTTATTAGGAAAGAAGTCATCTTTCTGAGAAAGCTGACAAAATGTGTCTTCTACTTTATGCAACAATATGAGCAATGCCTTTTGTTGTCAGGGTAATGGCATGTCTCTGTAGTCACTTAAACATGACATATCATTAGTAGTCTAGTTCATTAGCCTATCTGTCTAATGAGCTAGTTAAAGGGGCCAATGAGAGTTACATTTTCTTCTTTTTCATGATATGCGTTTGTTTAGTTTTGTTTTCAGTCTCTTTGGAGACAAATGACTTAGCTGTCTTTTTAGCTTTCCTGTTTCTGTATTCCCACATCAGACTCCATTCCATTCCCAGAGCCTGTTTCCTTTTCCTGTGTTTTCCACTTTGTGTATTTACCTGGTTAATTTTGAACCACTTCATAAATTGTCTGTTCCTTTTATGAAGACCCAACAGGAATTACTTCCTTCCACTCTCCAGTCAATTGCAATTTGAAAGTCCCTTTTATATGGCTTATGCTATTCACAATCTTGGTCTAACTGTGAGCAATAAAGAGGAACTATTTCATCCCAATGGAATTCACTATAAAGGGCGATTTGCTAAGTTAACCATAGGTTCCTTGACAATAAGACCATCCATCCCGTTGCTATCTTCTTGCTGTTCTTTCCTCTTCTGTTCAGTTCTGCTCTCTATGGCACTGAAAATCATTGAGCATTCGTTATGTTCCGAGTCACTGAGGACGAACACCTGGTGACATCTTCACCCTGCTCCCTTTAGTCTCTGAGCTTCATCTTGTCACTGATGATTCATGACTTTAGGTTGAATTTATCAGGTGTGACAATCTTTCACCCATATTCTAACTACTTTAGTTGACACTGGAGTGACATTATGAATTCCTTAATCAAGGAATTAGAGAATAAATGTGCAGATTTTAATAAATCTGTAACTCATTAATATCTCTTGTGTTTAGCATTAATAAGTAACATTTTTCCTGTCTCTAAGCAGTATTCTTTACCCTAGCATGTGACTTAAATTTGATTTATTCTTCTATAATTTATCAGTAGAATCTTCATCAGACTGCTTAGCTGAAAAAGAATCACTAAATCAAACTTCTGAATGTTCTATTAACATTAGAAAATTAGTTTCTTAATTGTTAGCAGTCCAGGTATAGCAGTATAGAGTAAGAGTTTTTGAGCATGAGTATAATCAAAAGAAAATCCTATATTTTAAAATAAAGTGGAACTTTGTATTATATATGTCTATTTTAGCCAGGATACCATTATGATATGAAACCATGTATATATTTACATCTGATGAAGAGAAATAGATTTTTCTATGCTCATACTAGACAATAAATATCATATTTTTCTGAATGCTAAAGGTTTGTTCTTCTGGAGTTAGAAAATGATAAATGTGCTCTAATAGGCTCTAAGATTATAATGATTATTTTCCATTGTCTCTTCTGTTTATAAATATTATAAACACTAACATGCCTGTGGTATTTGTTGTTATAATTACTTTTAAATGCCTCCAAACTGGGGGGAAAACAGTTAATTTAGATTACACTGGATCACATGAAAATAATTTTGTGAATTGGCTGACAAAAATCTTTACATTCTATCCATCTATGAATATTATTTATATGTCATTTCTAGAGTGTGTCTGCAGAGTGTTTTTTATTTAATTCAGTTAGCCATAGGGCATTGCTGGGTATATGGATAATATTTTCTGTTAGAGTTCAGAAATAGGGTACAGTAATTCCATAATTTCAGTATTTAAACCAATAGGTAAAAAGAATGATATTAAATGCTGGGGTTCCATGTTTAGTTCAAGCCATATTTTTCTTCCTTGAGATCCCAGTAATTACATAGCAGATTGTGACCTGCAATTCCTGTTTCTTGATATCTCGGGTTTTTTTGTTTGTTTGTTTGTTTGTTTGTAAGTCCATTTCTCAATAAACTCTATTCTCTAGAAAACCACATGAGAAATTTTCATGTGTCAAACCTTCATATTTTCACTGGTTCTGTTCCTACACATTGTGTACATATCTTCACCTTCACATAATTGTTTTAATTCTTGATATAATGCCCCTGTGAATCTTTTCTCACTTCTGGTCATGCACAATAAATCTGGCCATGTGAAATTAATTACTACACTAGTTCCTACTCAAAGTGATCAAACTACTTGAAGTGCATGGAGCACACATTTTTTTCCTTGTTGTCCACTCCCAGTGACCTCTCCTACCTTTGTCTTACAACAATTCAGTAATAAAGTATTAAGCAGAAAGTCCTAGCTAGCAGGTTTACTGTAAATGACAGAGATTGTAACTTTCCTCAAAAGATGTTTAAATGTAGTATCTCTCCATCTGTATTAATTTTTTTTCGATTTTTAAATCAAATTATATGTGGTGACAACGGGAACTTCTTTAAATTACTGCAAAGAGTCTACATAAATAGAAACTCTTCAAAACATTTCTAACAGCATCTATTCAAGCTGAACATATGGGTACCTTAGTCTCGACAATACTGTTTCTTGCTAGATACTCAATAGAAATGAGTGTCCATGACCGCGAAAGGCATATACGAGAATAGTATTCATGACCTTAGTTATACTGGCCTAAAGCTGTAAAGAAGCCAAATGAACATCATTAGTAAAATGGTAAACAAATCATGGTATATTCATAAAAATAAATTAAAAAGTAGTAATAAGTAGCATGCATAATGTGAATGAATTTCACAGACATGCTGTTGAGTAAAGAAGTCATGAATACAAGAACATGATTCTATTTATATAGATTTGTTTAAGTTATTCTATGATGTTAGATGACAGAATTATTGTTATTCTCAGAATACTGACTAGGAGATGTAACAGGTTAACCTTAAATAATTCTATAAACATTCATCAGAGTTGTGGATAAACAGGGTTAATTATAATGGTAAAACTCTATTGAGTCATACACTTAAAATTTGTGAAACTGCACATCTATAAATATCAAGAATAGAAGTCAAGTGAATTTAAAATCTATGTAACAATTAACACCTGACCTTGTTAATATGATTCCCATATACCAATGTATAGTACATAAAACCTCATCAATTTGTTTTTTAAAATACTATGGTTTATTATGTTCTTTTTATTTTTTGTAGTGTCCTGAATTTAAAAGGCCCAGGGACATTGCAGTTGATTGGGTTGCAGGAAATATTTATTGGACCGATCACTCTAGAATGCACTGGTTCAGTTACTACACCACCCACTGGACCAGTCTGAGGTACTCTGTCAACGTGGGGCAGCTGAATGGCCCCAACTGCACCCGCCTCTTAACAAACATGGCTGGAGAACCCTATGCCATTGCTGTAAATCCTCAGAGAGGGTAAGTTAATGACTTGGTTTTTATATTTCTTTTTAAAAATGTATTTATTTTTTAAAGATTTTATTTATTTATTTTTAGAGAGAGGGGAAGGGAGGGAGAAGAAGAGGGAGAGAAACATCAATGTGTGGTTGCCTCTTGAGCACCCCCTATTGGGGACATGGCCCACAACCCAGGCGTGTGCCCTGACTGGGAATCGATTCTGCAACCCTATGGTTTGCAAGACAGCACTTAATCCACTGAGCCATAGAAGCCAGGGCAGAAATTTACATTTCTTGAAATAAGTATCCATATTTAGAGACTGTCCTACCTGTACTCTGCAGTTTTCTTTTTGTAATGAGTGTTCAACACTTAATAGATTCTAAAGACTTCTGAAAATCTCTTTACTTCTCTTGTACAAAAGCACGTTATGTTATTTTTTTAAGATTTTTTTTATTATTTTTAGTAAGAGGGGAAGGGAGAGAGAAAGACAGAGGGAAACATCAATGTGTGGTTGCCTCTCATGCACCCCCTAATGGGAACATGGCCCACAACCCAGGCATGTGCCCTGATTTGGGCATAGGTTCGCAGGCCAGCACTCAATCCACTGAGCCACACCAGCCAGGGCCAATTTTTATGCCAAATTGTGGGGCAAATATTTTTTCCTGAGAGTTTGCAAAAGTATACATTCAGTGTGTGTGTGTTATGTGTGCATTTCAGAATAATGAAACTAATGAGATAAATATATAACCACTATGGTGAATCTAATGTTGAATTTTTTGTAAAATTAAACATAATGTTAAACATATTAACTAGAATATTAGTCATTTTAGCTATTTGGATTAATTAAAAATGAAGGCATATTATGTATAAATAAATTTAAACAGTCTAACAAAACCATTTACTTTATCTTACCTGAACTATATCTTTCTTTATGTTTTTACTTTCCCATTTATAAGCAGTTAAGGTAAGTAGAGACATGTTAAATAAAACTGCTGATTGCCCATAAAGTGGATCGCTGGATACTGAGTGAAAAGAAACAAATGTTATTTACTTAATAAAACTATGCAGTGTGGTGTCTTTTAAATAGAGCATTATATCTGTCTGAGAAAGTAGTTATTTTACCAAAAAGAGAGAAAGGAAGGAAGGAAGAAAGCAAGCAAGCAAGCATATTGATGTAACATCCATAATAATATGACTATTCTGTCACAAACATGGCTGGTCACAAACATGGTCACGAAAGTATAGTTTCAAGTGTTTGAAAGACTTTTCTTCTAAAAAGTTAGTGAAATTTTTAAAATTAAAATTTCAATATAAAATTGAGTCCATATTAATAAACAGTGGCTTCCAAATTTTAGTGCATAGCTAAGACTGTTTAAAATGTTGATTCCTGAAGTCCTGTATTGGAGCTTCCCATTATGTGGCTTTAGAGTTTAGTCCAGAATCTGCTTTTTCAGAGACTCTGGTGTGATTCTGATGCACAAGATGTGAAGAAACACTGTGTTTTGCAGTAAAGTTGGATTGTAACAGCACCGTCGCCGGGCTAACCAACGTGACTTATCTTTACAGGATGATGTATTGGACTGTTGTTGGGGACCACTCCCATATAGAAGAGGCAGCCATGGACGGTACTTTGAGAAGGATTTTAGTACAAAAGAATTTACAGAGACCCACAGGTATAATGTGTTTCTGACATAGTCTAAAATCATAGCCATATGCTAAGCATATTAGTGTTATAATTTTAGGGGGGTTTTGCAATATAATCATTTTTATAAACAGATACAACTAATTTATAGTATGACATTACAAAAGTCATTAACATTTCATGTTGTATTTTTCCAATTTGAAAGTCATGTTCTTGTACTGACGGTGATATTATGGGGATAATATTTGAAGCTTACTTAAGTTTTAAGGCTGTTAGTAGGATTTCACATGCATAAAATTTTGAGGTTTACAGCAATATATTAGGATATTTTTTATAGATATATGTTAATGATGTTGGGATAGATGGTAATATTACTAGAGAATGAAAAACTAAATGGACAAAGAGCTGGGGAAACAAATAATTTTTGTGACATACAGGTTGAATGATGCTATGCTTTTTAAAAATATTTATTTGTTTATCTTGTTTATGCTATTACCATTGTTCCCATTTTTTTCTCCCTTTCCTGTCTCCACCCAGCACCACCCTCTCCCCTCCTGAAGTCCATCTCCATATTGTTGTCTGTGTCCAGGGGCTGTGCTTAAAGGTTCTTTGATTAATCCTTTCACCACCTTTCACCTTATTCCCCACCCCCTTTCTGGCAACTCCCAGTCTGTTTCATGTATCTAAGCTTCTGTTACTATAATATTGTGAATATTTTGTTCCTTAGACTATTGTAGTCATTAGATGCCACATGTAAGTGAGATCGTGTAGGATTTGTCTTTCGCTGATGACACCGCTCCAGTGACTCTCCCTGCTCCCAGGACTGATGGGGAGCTCAAGTTTTCTCCCCGCCTCCCTGCTTCTCCTCTCATTCCATCTTTCTCCCAGCCTTCCATCCAGAATGCCCTTCCAACTTTTGTCTATTTAGCTGTATCTTTCCCATTTTATAATTTCTAACTTTAACACTTCTTCCTCAATGAAACATTTCACACTACTGGAGTCTTAGGGATTCTGTACCACCTGTCCTGCTTACTACAGTTCCGTCAAAAGGATAAAATACATTACCCACAGCCCATATTATTTAATAATTATGCTTTATAATATTCTTGTAGTTGAAAAATTTTGTCTGTCACTTATATTTTTATTAACTTTTAACATGTCTAATGCCTTTTCTTCAAACTAGACTGTTTTTACTCTTTATGGGGATGAGCAGTCTTTGGGGTTTAATTCATTTATGTAAGTGTGTCACCATTCAGTGATTTAACAAATACTGATTGGCACCACGTGGTGCCAGAAATTGTTCCAGATGCTGAAGAAATGTTTCTACTACTGTGAAAGAGTCCAACTCCTATGCAGCTTTACTTCCTGTAGAGAAACCAATAAATATTATGCATTGTGTCAGATAGTTATAAGTATATCTGGAAAAAAAACATACTAAGGGATGAGCAGTTATGGGAGGTACCATTTTAATTATGGTTATCAAAGAAGTCTCTAGAAAGGTAATATTTAAAAAGATAAATGAATAAACAGTGAAAGCATGTCATATGAATATGTGAGAAAAGAGCTTTCCAAGCAGAGAGAATGACAAGTTTTGAGTTAGGAATGAGCTTAGCATGTGTCAAAATAGCAGGAATGTTAGTATGCCTAGAAGCACATGAGAATGGTAGAGATGAGGGTGGCCCGGTGGTCAGGCTACCCTCATCTCTACCATTCCAGATCATCTAGAACCTGGAATACACTTGAGAAGCCCTGGATTCTATTCTAGCTTTAAGGGGAGCCATTGGAGAGAACTGAGGAGGAGAGTGGTATAATCTGCCCAAATGTGATTTTAATTGCTTAAAGACCTTTTTATTTCTTCCCTTAACTTTTTAATTTTTACTAATTTTAGATTTCTAACAACATTGCAAAATTACTTAAAACATTTTCTGATGTTAATATCTTATACAATCATACTATATGTGACACTTTTCACTTAAAAAAGTGATGTGGCAGCAGTTTGTAGAATGGCATGTAGGAGGGTGTTTTGAAGGGAGCCTGAAAGAGAAATTCTTGCAAAGTTTATTTTTAAAGGGAGCATAATTCAGGGGAAGCATGTAAAAGATAGAGAAAGGAAAAAAGCCTAAAAAGACTGTGTCTCCAGTAAAATCTAGTCTCAGCTTGGATCACAGGGAATGTGCTTTGGGGCATAAATTCCATTACAGGCAAGGGGAGCGTCTTTTAATATTTCCTGTCAGTCATTGGTTGGCCACTGGGCCCTAACTTCACAAGCAATTCTGCTGCAGTCAGTTGAGCACAAATACCAGCAGAAGGCAGGCAAGTGTGAGTCCTTCACTGCTAAAGTAGCACTGGGAGTTGGGTACCCTGCCTAGTAAAGGAACTTTGGGCTGGGTACCACAGCATCTCCTACAGTGGGCGAAATGAAGGTGCATGTACTGAACATCTTCCATGTGCTAATCATTCTGCTTAGCATTATGGGTAATTTAATGATGAACATGACACAGTCCATTTTCTCAGTTTGCATTATACAAAACTACAATGGGGGGGTTAGTTTGCAGTATAACATTTTTAAGTCATTACAGGAGAACTTTGGAAAAGGTGGCTCTTGGGCACAGATTGTGTGATGTTGTCACTCAGCCACAGGCAAATGTGCAGGTGTGGATGCAACCCAAGCTGAGTCAATCAAATGTATATATCTCACAGATAACTCAACATTTTAGTTCTGGAGATCAAAGCAGAAGTGTAAATGCATTTTAGAGAATTAGCAACAAATAGCTGATATTTAAAGTTATTGGAATTGTTAGGATGGACAAGGGAGGGGAAAACAAATAGGTTTCTTAGGGTAGAATTTTGTAGGATGCTTACATTTGTAAGAGTAAAATTCAAAAGTGAGGTTTGCAAAGGTGTCTGAGCAATAGGAACCAAACAACAGGATTCAGTGGTGTCACAGCTGAAGGAAGAGTTCAAAAGGAAGGTGTTCTCCATTGAACCTTACATAGAAGAAATATGGAGTAGAAGAAAGAGCATAGCCTTCCATTTATATGGGAGTTAAAATTAGGCAACCTGCCTAAACTTTTGAGCATTAATTTTCTCATGTGTTAGTCACTTTGATAATATTTACTTTACCTATAATTAGCATGCTTAAACATAATTATGTGTTGAATAAATGTAGAGATGAATACCTACAATTTTTAACACTCTAGCCCATGGCATTGTTGTAAGGCCTCTTTTAGTAAATGACACACTTTTTAAATTAGGCTCTATGGTAAGACAAGAAGCATAATCTGTCTTCTGTCTGCATCAGCTGTGAGCTGGTTGAGTAGTCTGCTCCATGAGGATAGGAAGGTGAACTCTTTCTTCCTATGCCCCATGACTAGTACTTGCCTGAGTGTGTCCCCAGGGAGGTACACTATAAATATAAGTTTTAAATGGTGTTAATGCATATTGTGTCCGAGAAGGACATTTTCCAGTTTTACCTCCTATAGGAGGTATGCAGAAATACATGTTTAAGTACTATATTGATTAATTTATATAAGCTTATTTATGTTGCCTTAAGGACTATTTTGCAATTCTTTGATATATTTATCTTACTAACATTCATAACTAAATATGTATATATATGTTGTATACATATGCATATATGTATATACATATGCAAAATAATTGTAATGTAGTTTGTAATCTAAGACTCTAAGTAAGCGACCTTTCTTAAAAACACTTTTACCATTTTTTGAAAATAAGTTTGATATAGTGATAAGTAGCTTTAGGTTTTTGGACTTCTCTTATCACCTCTTAAATCAAGAATATGGTAATAGTGCACAATTGCTTGTTGTTACTACCTTACAAATCTTGGCTTTTCTTTTAATACAAAATGTATATATTTTTTTTTGAAAATACAATAATTTTAATATATTGCTCTGTTGAAATCTTCTCCATTAAATATTACATTGGTACTATAGTAGTTTCTCATAAAATTTTGTTTTTTTCTTTTTTAAGACCTTAGTAAGAATACAGGAGCTAGGGAGAGGATAACCTTGAAAAATTTCACAGTTCAACCAAACTGAAATTCAGAAATCCCTAAAATGTTATAGTAGTCATTGTATCATGGGAGATGGTAAGCAAATGCCCACATGGTGCGGGTCTCTAACGTGCCTTCCCAAAACTTAGTGAGCCTGTGTCTTTGTCTTCTACAAACCCTCCAAATTATGGTTCTGTTATGTTTTATTAGAATGGGTATGGCATTTTGTTTTAAATTTTCTGTACTTATACTAACTTGTTCCAAATAGCTGTCATCCTCAGTATAGATAAGAATGATTTTTGTTGCAATTGATTTTTCCAAATTTATTATTGGCTCTTTAAAGGCAAAAAAAAAAAAAAAAGGAGATGTGATATTTTAAAGATGGAAACAGACTAGTTTTTTTCATATAAACTTGACTCTCATCTCTATAATGAGAAAGTTAGTTCCTTTATTAACTTTTTTAATTTAGAAGATTATATGTTTTATTAAAGGGCTTAAGGAAAATTCAAAATCACTGACTTGTAGAATTTTTGAAATATATATCCAACCCATCTTAAAGCTTTGTTATATCATTTTATTCTAGATGTAATTCCATTCAATAATATAGTATTGGCAGAGCTGATAAAGATGGGTATGTTTTAGACAAGCTTAGGCTGTAATGCAATATATGACACTTCCGAGAACTTTTTACTGCTGCTGAATCTGAAAAGATGATATTGATTGAAAAATTGGATTATATACCATTGTTAATTCTTTTTACAATTAGAAAATTTTGTATTTTTAAATATGAAGACCAATTTGTTAGGCACAGACTATTTTTAACCTCCTACTTTATTATATTACATAAATAGAAGAGAAAGAAAAGTGTTTTTATTCCTTCTTAGACAATTATTTTGAAATATAATGGTGGTGGCAGGACACTGGATCTTTTTATGGTTTATGTTACTCAGAATTATATGTGAAAAAGCAAAAATATAACTCCCAACATGATTCCAAAGAGCAAATTAATCACCAAGCAGAAACTAGTAAATCATGGACCACTTGTTTTAATTATGAAATTATTTCCAGAGGCTGATTGGGTACACAACATTCTAACACCATGCTTGCAGAGCGACACTTACATTTAGGTTGATTATGTTTTGGCTAGATCTGCCTACCTTATTGAAGAATTATTCCCAAATGATGTTCATCATTATTTTTTATTTATTTTGATTGTTAAATGTTGGGCCATCTATACAGGCATACTATTAGCACTAATTCAAAAATACTTTTCATTTAGTTCCCTTGCCATTGAGGTGTACCTCAATTAGTTACTGAATGTTCTGATGGGAAAAGCTCTTTAACATTTGTATACTAAAGGTATTTTATATGCATTGTACTGTCAAAGTGTGTACTACCTCATATCTAAAGACTAACTATGTAACAAAAATTAAATGTCTACAGCAGCAAAGATGTATTATGGAATCCATGTCTCATAGATCTTACTCTTCTATGTTGAAGGAACTTTACTTAAGATATTCTATGTGTTGATAATATTTTTGCAAGAAGATACTGTCCAGACTCCAATCACATTATAAAATAAAATTTAAAATATTAAAGTTGAAAAAAATGAAAAAATATTTTACCACATAGTATTTTAGTTCATTGTTATTCACTAACAGATACTGATGATAAAAATGAAAACAAGCCATCTGAGAGCAAAGTAATAATTAAAGAAAAATTTAGAGAGAAAAGTTTAGGTACAGTTAGAACCTTAAGAAATTGGTCATTCATTCTTCTTCACTATAAGCATAAAGCTTTCATCTATTTAAATGTCAGCATGCACACAGATGTCTCCTATCAATACAGTCCAACTCCAAATGGGTGAAATTATCTTACAATTAAGTCCATAAACTTTTGATATGCTCATGAAGAAATTCAAAATATAACTAATTATACTGAATTATTTTAAAGGTTATATAAGTTATTTAAATGATGAGTTAATTGTGTGTATATTCCAAAGGTAAAAACTAAAATGTCATGGAAAAGTCTTTTAGAATATAGCCATAACTAAAACATCAGTTAAGTGTGGAATGGAAGAATACTTAGGGAAGCTTTTCTTATGTGAAATAAGATTTTTGCTACACCTTATTAAAGAAATTCTATGTAATCTATACACATATATTTCAGATAAGAGTTATTTCATTTTTTCTAATTTGCACAGTACAGTGATATAGACTATGTAATTTTTCTGATGCTTGAAGAAAAACAGTCATAATTGTAGAGTGAGAAGCAAAAACATCATTTTAAATAATATCAAATTTATTTTCATTTGTCTGTGTGTGTTGATTTTGCAGGCCTGGCTGTGGACCATTTTAGTGAACGCATCTACTGGGCTGACCTTGAGCTCTCCCTCATTGGCAGTGTTCTGTTTGACGGCTCTGATTCAGTGGTCTCTGTCAGCAGCAGACAAGGTCTGTGAAGGGCTTATGCTCTTTCTTTTAATTATTATTGACAGTTAAATAATGGTATGTAAATATAAGTATGAAAGTTTTATATTGTAGATTCTCTCAAATTTTTTCTTCTGAGAACTTGCAGCTCTTAGTATTCATTCCTACTAGAATAACAAAGACACAGGCCAGAAAACTATTTGAGTCTAGGACAAACGTGGTACATTGCTACTTAGATTCAGAATATATTCACTCTGCGGATATTCCATTCTGAGCAGAACACTTCAAGTAGTCAATATAAACATCTGTGAAAACTAATTTTTATTTCAAACTACAGTGATAACTAGCAGGAAATAAGTTACTGTATATAGTAAAACATGATAATAACAAATATTATTATTATAGGTAATTGATAGGTATACTTCTACACAAGGAAAAAACTGTGTAAAAATGACAACTCTACCATCAGTGACCTCAGAACCTCCTTGTGCTCACAGTCTGTGGCACCCTTCCTTATCTCCGCCTCTGCACCTGCCTCCTGTCTTCCCTCTCTCACTCTCTGGCTCCTTCTGTGCCTCCCACTTTCCTTGCTTGGAAACTCCATTTCTTTCCGTGAATCTGATTTCTTTCCCTTCTGCTTTTCTTTCCTTTTCCTACTACAACCCCTTCCTTTATTCATCACAAATTGCTCATAATATGTTATTTGAAGTTTTATATTTACATGACATATTTTATGAACACAGTTTTGCTTTTTTTTTAACAAAAGCAGAGATGTTAAAAGAAAAATAATGAAATTGAACTTATATTGTGCCTTTGCCTAGAGTGTGTGTTTTTTGTATGGTGACCATGGTTAGAAAAAAAATTCCTCAATTCTGTAATTGATTACAAGAAAGTTGTCCTGTTTCAGTTTAACTGTATATGTTACTATTTCAAATAACCCTTAAGATAAATATACGTTTAAAACATATTTTATGTTCTACAACCTCTAGATATTAGGTAAATACAGGATGGGGTAAAAAAGTAGGTTTACAGTCATAAGTACATAAAACAGTTTATTCTTCTATTATTTATTAATTATTGTATTATTTTCTATATGAACAACTATAAACTACTTCTGCCATACCCTGTATAAATATTGTTATTTTACTTGCTTTAAATTATAATATCAAAAGTTTGATTTTTTTTTTTTTGCAAAATCTCTTAAAATAAGTCATTTTTTAAACTGGGAAAAAATGATGGCCCCTATTATTTTTAATCAAACTAGTCAAATGTGTGATTACCATTTACAAGTTTGTTTTTACTCCATTTCTTAAACAAGCTACAGTAATAACCAATATTTTAGACTTTAAAATTAACTTAGGATTACTTGATGAATTTGTTATTCAAGTAATCTACTTTGATCATTGATTAGATCCAGAACACAATTTGAGAACTTTGTGAATGGCCTGTTTTTGTGGAAAGGATAGGATCGGCCTATAAGCTTTTCTTTGACAGCAAATTGTAAAGCAGAGAAAATTACGCTGCACGTAATAAGCCTCCAGCAAATGATTTGTGGTGGTGAAGATGATTAAAGTGATAAAAGGTTTTTTTTAATGTTCTGAGTGACATTTTTTAATATCTCAATTATTCCTAAGGCAGGGAAATTAATTCTAGGAACTTCATATATAATGTTAAATATATTTTAATTCTGAAAGTTGTTGTCCCCTAAAAGTAGTAATAATATTTTCTGTAAGATTTTGGGTAAATTTAGTTTACTTAAATCTGAGTATTTACATTGCAACTTTTATAACCCCACCTTTTACACATCCTAGGCTTGTTACATCCACATAGGATTGATGTCTTTGAAGATTACATATATGGAGCAGGACCTAAAAATGGTGCATTTCGAGTACAAAAATTTGGCCACGGTTCTGTAGAGTACCTAGCTTTAGATGTTGATAAAACAAAAGGCGTTTTAATATCTCATCGCTATAAACAACAAGACTGTAAGTATAATATTTTATATAATTGTCTATATAGGTAAATTTTCTTCCTTATGACTCTCAAAAGAAAGCACTTTTTAACTGTCTTAACTATTTCAATGTCTTAGCCCCAGTAACTTAAGTAACTTTAATTTTGGTATCACCAGATTTTAAATGACCAAAATCAAAATATAAATAAATTTCCATTTCTGTCATAACAAACATGAAAATTTCAGAATTTAGCTGTGTTTTCTTGGAATTAGAATTGACATTGTTATTTTTTAAAATGCATCATTCTGTTTTTCTGAAATTCTTAGTAAAACCTTGTGAGTCTATAGAAAACTAAGGAAATTATTCATCATTAGTCATTTTGACTTTTCTTACTGATAACCAAGTAGCAATTATATTATTAACATTTCATCCTTAAAAGTATTTGAGGTAGACTGTTTCAAGGGTTGTCTTTTCTCTGATTGTTTATGTCTTGTATTGTTACTTTCCCTCCTAGAAGGAGATTGGTAAATAATTGATGTTATTATCTTGAAAGATATATTAACACAACTACCAAAAATATTGACAAACTAAAATGTAGTTGAAATTCGAATGATCTGTCTTTATGTATGACTTCATCCTTCAAGAAACTGTTTAAGATTTATTTATAATTAATCTTTATGGCAAATAAAAAGAGATTTAATATATTTGGTGCAATGATCTGGAAAGGTAACAATTGATATTTATCCAAGTCAGTTTTGGAAACAAATTAAAACAACCTCTAGCCTCCCAAAAACCTTCTAAAATTCTATCTAAAGTTTTGCTGCTTTTGACCAATCATCTGGCGTATGGTTTCATGGTTTCAAGGTGAGACCTCGTCACGTGTTAAGGTGAACAGCAGCATGGAAATGAGGAATGACCAGCAGAAATTTGATGTGATTTCTTTTCAGGGTTGCTAATTCATCATTTCACCTTATTAAGTTCCATATTTTTGAAACCTATTGTGTTTATACTTGTGCATTTCTTTGTTTTCTTTTGTTTTGTTTTAATCAGTACCCAATCCATGCTTGAATTTAGCATGTGAATTCCTCTGTTTGCTGAATCCTGCTGGGGCCACCTGTGTGTGCCCAGAAGGGAAATATTTGATTAATGGCACCTGCAATGATGACAGCTTGTTAGGTAGGTAAACTTCATTATCTGCAAATAATGAATTCATCTGAACGATACATTTTTACTGCTATTGACACTGAACATAATTACCTATTCATTAATCAGTTTAGTTACCCTAATATCATTGCTTTTTGAAATCCTGCATAAACTGTTCTTCCAATGATAACTTTCTATTAACTCATTCTACAATTATTCACAAAGCTGCATTGAGCACTTACTATGCATTTAAGAGTAGGTTAAAAACTTTGAAGTTACACAGAATCAGAATATACTTCATATGGCTCTTATATCAGTGAAGATAATATTTCTGAGCATGCCATTCTGCCATTAGTTTAAACTCAACCTCAAATCCATTTTACCAATAGGTTTATATTGAACAGCTTCTGTATGCCAATACTAATTTAGAAACTGAGGAATAATTTTTAAACTAAGTCTTAGTTTCTTCTGTATAAAATTTGATTATTGATAAATACTACCACTACTACTAAGAAATGTGTTTAGGCCTTATAAGCAAAGCATAACATTAATTTAAAAAACAAGGATTCAGAAACAAAACCTACAAGATATCTTCACTCCTGAAGTTGATCATTTAGAAACTACAGCTTGAAACAAACCTTAAAGTAAATTGAAACATCATTTCAAATGTTGAAAAGTATTACATAAGAAAAAATAAAAACACAAATAGTATGATTCTTTATATTTGTTTTTTACCATATTGGGAAGTAAAATTACTATGAAGAAAACGAGAAAATCAACACTTAGATTTTATTAAATTTTGGGACCAAAACACATGCTCCCAAATCCCTTGAGGGTCAAAGCAAACATTATTCAATGGGTGAAGACGCATGCTTAGGATCTGCACATGGCAGTTTCCTACCTACCGGGTGTCCGTCTCTTAGAATGAACTCACATCAACCCCGTGTCTTTGCCCTCGGGCACCTTCTTCACCCATTTACTTCCCTTTGTCCTCAGCTGGGAGTTTACTTGCAATATGAAAACTTTTGCTTTTCCAAGACATTAAATTTCTAAAGCTAGTATAACAATTTTAAGATAGTTGGATTCCTTAAGCATTGGATATGCAAAGCTGAAGAGGCTACAAAGATGAAACGATAAATGACATAAATACCAATAAATGTATATTTATATGAATGCAAGACACAAAAGAGACAGAGTTAAAACTTTTTATGAGGTGTCAGATGCTAATCCAATTAGAGAATTGATTGCAATTTCCTGTGGAATAGGACCTTAAAACAAGGTTTGTAAAGACAAATTGAATTTAGATTAAGTGGGAATAAGTGAATGGAACATTGAAAGAGAAAAATAAAAGGATATAAAACCATGGCATGCAAAGGAAATGCTGAGTCATTTATTTTAGTTGGTCTGTGGGATGTGTGAAGTGCTGTTGTGGGCAGCAAGGTCAGGGAGTGCTTAACACGGTAAATGTAAAACATGATTGGTATTTTGGATGGGGACTTTAGGGCCAGTTATTGAAAAGGGAAGCTTTTGCTGGCACCAGGATGCACCCTTTCCTTCACCCATTAACTTCCCAACTAGAGTAGCTGTGATCTCAATTACAATGGTAGAATAAGATAATTATATAAACACTTTCAACCATTACCAGGTTCATTTTCACTTGTTCCTCTGCCATGGTCATATAGTTAAACTATGCAGGGCCACATATTTTATTTAACTTTGCTGAAACAAATTCCTGAAAATGTCAGCAATTTAAGTAGTGATCCCCCCAATAATTTTAGTACCCACCGAGCACCATACATAGTTATTACAGTATTGTTGACTATATTGCCTATCCTCGTGACCATTCTGTAAGTATCAATTTGTACTTCTTAATCCCTCCCTCTTTTTACCCAGCCCCCCAACTCCCCACCATCTGGCAATGCTGTTTGTTCTCTGTGTCTATGAGACTGTTTCTATTTTATTATTTTTTGTAACTAAAACTAACATCAAATAATAATGAATGTCAACTGTAATTAAAAAATCAAGAAAATGATAGCACTTAACCAACATGGGGAGAAAGGGTGTGTAAAATGATCCATCAGAATGTGAGAAGAAATGCTATACATAAAATGAGAAACATGTCTTTTGTATTATCCTTTTAAAAAAGAAAATGCCATCAAATTCTTTCTATTAGAAGATGTACCACGTTTTTATTAGTTCCACACACACCCACAACTAGTGTTCTCAAGGGGCCTCCTAGGTGCATATCTACTTGTACTATCATTTGGACGGCAGAGACCCTGGAAGGAGTTTGTGATTCTATTCATAAGCACACTCCTGATGCTACCAAGTGACTTTTACATTGGCTCAGATGGTATGTGTTTTTTTAATGATCAAGTTGCTGATGATTTTTGTTTTTCCTTTATCACTATAAATGACTGTTTCTTCAACATAACCTCCTTGTTTCCTTTGATTAGTGAAAATTATGTATTCAAAAACACAAACTCAAATGCACAGAGAGGACTTGGCCTGGGGCCTGGCTGAGGGGGAGGTTTGGATGAGGTCAGGATCTCTCTATCACCTAACTACCTTGTTTGGCCCTGTCCTCCCTCAATCTTGCTTTCATGTAAAATTCGAATAACAATAAATACTACCACTATTACTGGTAATAATATATATTTTGAGGACCAAGGAGGAAACCATCTTGTAAGTATGGTTTTATTGTTTACCATTTTAACAAATATAAGATGTTATATGTATATTATTTCATATAATAATCACAAAATCCCAATGATACTATGCTGTTATTACCCTTACTTTTACTGATAAGAACATTGAAGCATGGAAAGACTTAGTTTAACAACATTAGTTAATAATGCCGGTACCTGAAGGTGAGCCCAGGCATTCCACACTCTTACTGAACCCACAATACTTCCCTGGGCCTCCGTATCACCCATGGTACCCGTGTTCAGAGTTACTGGAAGTGTGAGAAATAACAGACATCAAGTGCTAGCACAATGCCCTGCAAAAAGTAGACACATGACACACTGAGTTAAATCTGTTATGAAGTAGGTAAGAAAATGAAACAAGTTGTATAGTTTTGTATTTGAAATGAGGAAGCATGTTTGTCTAAATACACACTATCCCAGACCTAAAACTATTTAGAGATTGCCATTTTACTATGACAACCCAGCTTCAAAGGCATGATTACAATAACCATTTCAAAGTTTACTTTGTATTTTAAAAGAAAATGTTGTTTTTCACATACTCGGTGTTAAAACAATATGCACATTGGCCTGTGCATATATGAGCCTTAGTACTAGAGAGTCTGGACCACTTCAGTGAGGAATATAAATAGGTGGATTTCAGAGTTATTGATTGGTGTAGATAAATGCCAATTATTTTTTCCTGACATTAATATTTGATATAGCCAAGTTTTCAGCTCTTTATAATTATGTGCCTTTCTCTAGATGCTATTGTTAAATGGTGAATATGCTGAATATTTTTAATCTTCATGTAAGAAATTTGAAATTCTAATGTTTCTCATGCTTGGGGAAGTATTCACCTGTTCTTTCTTATAGTTGATTATAATTACTGAAGCTTTGCTTCTAGGGGTGATTTAGTTATTGACAAAAGCAGCCTTCTTTTTCATTATAAAATTACTACATTTAGGTTTTAAAAGAAAGTAATCCCATTTCCATTTCATCAGGCAGTGTTAATTTTTTTAGTACCTAATGAGACACACTATGGAAATGCACATGTTTTAACATGTAGAGACTTTGAACACCTATGTGGTTCACATCGAACATCTTCAGGTGAAAATAAGCCCTCCCATAATCCTAATCGGGATCATAATACTTTTAATATTAATCTCTGTTCACATTCACAACTCTGATTAGGATATTCCATGCAGAATGAGTTAGAAATGTTTTGGTAAATTTTAAATGATGCAAGCATATTTCTACTCTAGATCCTTCTTGAGACCTTGACCTTTATATTTAGCTCTTTGCTGGAGATTGCCACTTGCATTCACATAGTTGTTTCCAATTCATTGTGTCCAAACTAAATCACCTCTTCAATTGCTATCGTCCTTGTGTCTAAATCTGAAAAAGCACCTTTAATTTCCCTTGCCCTCTTTATACAGCACCAATGTGATTTATACCTTCCAGTTACCTTTAGTATATCCACATTTATCCACCTCACATCACTGGATGTTAGGCCACTCTGTTACCTAGCCTTTATACTTTAAACAGAGTAGTCTCACTGCTTTCAGTTTAACCCAAGCCAAGTACAGTTATTCTCAGACATTTTAGGCTTTTCAAAGACACAACATTGCTTTTGGGGAAAAGTTCAAAATCCAAAGATCTCCTATGACTCTGCTTATCTCTTCAAATTCACCGTTTTCTCCCATGTCCTTCATTCATACTCCTGAATCCAGGTTCAGTCACAGTGACTTCCATTTGGTACCTCCAGTGTTCATCTTCGGGCACTCACAAACGTTATTCCACGTGAGCCATGTTCTTAGGGTACCTTATGCCTGCTCAGTGAATAATGCTGACAATACAGGGTGATTTACCAAATGAGTGCTTCATTCCCTGTTGAAATATAACAAAACACCTTTAGACCCGGATTTCAGCTCCTCATTCTTTTGCTGTTCTAGATGGGGTTAATAAGGGCTCAAAGCAAATTCTCTTTTGAGTGTATGTGTATATGGTATATACTTGTATACTTAATATTTATAAAGTTTTATGATTTAACTTTTTCTTTCAAAGATCTTAATTAATATTCATAACAACTCTATGAGTTAAAAAGTACATTTATCAATAAATGAGGCTTAGACAGGTTAACTTGAATGTCAAGTAAGTGGCAGAACTAGGGCCTAAACACGGATCTCATTACACCAACTGCCATTTCCTTTGTACTATGCATAGGTAGTGCTTCATGGCAGAGCCCTTTCTATTACAAATGCACACCTTAGTAATGCCAGCCTGAACCCAGAGTGAAGCATTGGAAACTTTCCCTGGCATTTAGGCAAGTCTCAGAATCTCCTAGTACTACTGACAGATAGGCTCTGTTTGTGGCAGTGGATATGATACTTGAATCATTGTGTCATTTGAAGTCACTAAGGCTCTTCAAGATGCTCTTGTGGCCCTGGCTGGTGTAGCTCAGTGGATTGAGCGCGGGCTGGGAACTAGAGGGTCCCGGTTCAATTCCCCGTCAGGGCACATGCCTGGGTTGCGGGCCAGGTCCCCAGTGAGGGCCATGTGAGAGGCAACCATACATTGCTGTTTCTCTCTCTCTCTGTCTCCCTCCCTTCCCCTCTCTCTAAAATAAATAAATAAAATCTTTAAAAAAAAAAAAAAACTATTTGTTATAAAAAAAAAAAGATGCTCTTGTGATTATGGTAGTGACATATTCAAGCTTCTGCTATGTGTGGGCCACCGTATCTTGAACAAAGAATATAAGCTATTTTGATTTTAGTTATTTCACTATAAAATAGGCATGTCTCTAGTAGGAGGTATATTCTAGAATAAAATGCCTCTTTCAATAATCTCAATCATTTGTGTTACATTGGACATTGTGTCTTGCTCTACATAAAACAGTATTTCTAATGGAGCAAGGCACTATGAACATAGAAAACTGATCTGGAAAATTATTGCAAACCAATCTTTATTATAATTCAGATGTCATATTTAAAAAAAAATAAGTTTTCTATTCCAGGGAATGAACATCCTTTTCTATTCTCAGCCAAAATGTGTGGTATAAACAAGTTGGGACTAATTATTTTAGATATGGAAATTTTTCCTATGAAAATGTCTGATACTGTTTTATCATCATCTTATACCAAATCTAAGTGATTTTTAGTTTTGGGTGTTTATATATGGTTAATAACTATATACATCAAGGAGTCTATTTTGGGTTTGGGGAAGATTTTTTTGCATTAATTTTATTTTATTTTTATTTTTATTGTTGACACTCCTTTGCCCACCTCCACCTAGCCCATATCTCCCCTTCCTTCTGGCCATCATCACACTGTTGTCTGTGAAAGATTATATTTTAAATATTTCCCTTTATTATAATTATATGTCTATATGTATATATACATAACATAATATATACTAGATCATGTATACAATAAAATATGTCTATATTCTCTATATGAATATAGCTTAGGTTTTTCAGTTTGGTTTGACATGAAACATTTTTAAAAATGGGTTATAGTTGCTCATATTACTAAGAAGACACTGGTTGGAAAATATTGCATTTGTAGTAAGTTTCAGTTGGTTTTATTGTTTACCATTTTAACAAATATAAGAAATA